>KV429194.1:0-23112 GCA_001632345.1 Daedalea quercina L-15889
GACGAGGATGAGGAGGAAGACGAGGATGAGGAGGACGAAGTGCAAAGTCAGACGGGATCCCAGGCGAGCGACGAGATTAGGGAGGACGAGGAACATAGCGGGCTCGTCTCTCAAGCAGACGACGAGGCGCAGAGTCCAACTGGCTCCCATGATCAGTCGATAGCATCTTCGAGCACTCGCGCTGGAGATGACGTACGTTGTGATCGACTATGCACCGACTCCTTTCTGACCCAACGACATAGAAACGTCCTGGCACCGCGGTCAAGACGGAAAAAATCTCACCTCCAGTCATTGCTGAGCAGCGCACTTCGTCACTTGGAAGCAAGTCCAAACCGACGCTGGCTCCAACTAATGAGCCTGCCGAACCTTCCTCGGACAAAGCAAAAGCCGGTACAAAAAGCAAGGTGCCTGCACAAAACACTGACAGTGGCGTAGGATCATCCTCTGCGAATCAGAAATTGAAAAAACGAAAACAGCAAGACGAGAGCGATGCACCTGCGAGTAATGCGCGTCCCAAGACACGGCGACGAGTGGAGGATACGTTCCCTACGCCGGAAGCTCTGAGCCCCGATATTCAGGAGATATTCCCTTCGACGCCCAAACCAAAACCAAAGGCCGGTGCTGACGTCGAGCTGTTCCTCGACCTATTGCTGACGACTATTTAGACCAAGCAACTCGTCTCTTCCGCCATGTTGAGTGCTTCCCAGCCTGCGCGCCTCCCATCGGCCGTGCAGAACGTTATGACCCCTCCTACTCCGCCTGCTACTCAAGCATCATCGAAGCGCGCACGCCGAGACGCTGCGGAGGTTTCCTCTCCCTCAATCCCGCTCATGCCCCAGTCTCTGAAGACGAAGCAGGGTCGGGTGTTAAGCAAAGCTAAACGCAGCGAACGCTTCTGGTACCTTGACGGTTCTATCGTTCTGCTGGTCGAGAAGACGCTCTACAAGCTGCACAGGTCGCGTTTATCGACGGTCTCCCTCTATTTCGCGAGGCTCTTCGGTGGTCCCCTCCCAGTTTCCGGTCACATCAATGCGCCTGACGATGCAAAGGACGATTACTACGAGGATCCCGAAATTGTCGAGGTGACCAAGGGGGACAGTGAGGGGCCCATTGACGGCGAAGTCATTGATAGCTGCCCAGTGTACCGGGTTACCTGTATCTCCGCCGGCGATTTTGACTGTTTGTTGAGCACCCTGAACGAGGGCATGTACGCTAATTTCGCCTCGTAGCCGCTTACCGCCTGACCGGACATTTAACAGCACGTTCGCGTTTAAGAAACCCTCATTTCTCGAGCTCGCGTCGCTCCTCAGGGCCTCATACACTCTCGAATGCCCGCCGTATCTCGAGTATGCGACCCGGGTACTCAGGGAGATGTGGCCAGACCAACTCTCTCAGCTCGACCCCGAGCCTTCAGAAGAGCAGCGGAACTTCGCCAAGGAGACTCTGCAGCTCTCCCGCGAATGTGGTATCCCCGAGGTGCGCAAGCGTGCGTACTACGAGCTGCTGCGCACGCCTGGGTTCGGACAAGTGTTCGTTAGCGACAGCGACAGCGACGAGTTTATAGACGACGAGGACCTCCTGCAAGATTCCCAGAGCCCTCTCCGCTACGTCGACATTGTCCGCCTGGTCAGGACCCGCGAGCAGCTGCAGCGTGCATGGATCGAGATCGCCCGCGCGTCGCCGGCGCCTTCCGTCGTGCCGTGCGCACTCGAGAAGATCCCCGACGAAAAGCTGAACCCAGCGCAGGGGCCCGCGCGTAACGGGTGTCGCGCAGCGCGTGACAAGAGTGCGGGCTGGTGGACGGAGCAGGTGGTCTGCGCCCCGCTCTTCGAGCAGGGCCTGCTGGATCCGCTCACTGCTTTGCAGGACTTGGTCGACGTCGCGTGGGATGAGCTGGGCTTCTGCGGGCACTGTGTTGGGGAACGGCGACAGCTGTGGGAGGATCAGGGAGAGAAGCTGTGGGGGCGGCTCGATCGGTGGTTAGGATTGGCAGCTCCAGAGGAGGACAAGAAGAAGAAGGGTCGCGTGAAATGATGGAACAAGGTTATGTGTTCTGGGGCTCCTCGTTTGATCCTTCTGGTGCGATTCAATGCCGATGCCATTTCCGTCAACTTCGCACCCAGGGATTAACTCATGGTAGAAGTTAGTGCAGGCCATGTCCCGCGATAATACTTAATTACAACGAACTGGTCATACATAATACTCAGGATTCACACGAGATGTCCAGGTTCAGAATCGACGTTTAAAATATACTAATAATGTGATAGTCCCGTCCGTCCTCGGCCAATGAAAAGGAGAACACACTGTCACCGACCTCGCTCAATGGTACAATCACACATCTCCGTGTACAATCGAAACCTCAGCTTTGCCTGCACAATGCCGTCCCAAGCGCCCATGTCGAAGACGTTGCGCGTGTCGACTGTCGCACGCGGGAATGTTTGCTGCAGCGCCATACCCAGCGCCTTACTCTCTCCGAAGAGTACTTCCCCGCCGTCGACAGTAAGCCTCCGTAACGTCCGATGTCCTTCCCCAGGACTCGGCCACTCCTCCCAAGGCACGCTGTCGACGTCCGCGCGAAACGGTATGTACACCTCGTAGAGCTTAGGACAGTGTCGCGCGAGCGAGATCAGGCTGCGGAGCGTAGGGCACTTCTTTGGAAGTACGCCGCTGCCCTGTAGGCTGTCGTGGTATAAGCGGGCCTCGAAGGCTTCGAGGTCAGGCCACGCACGTGCGAGGGCGTCGATGTCGTCGTCGGAGAGAGCAAAGGGGATGTTGGCCGCGACTTCGAAGCGGGTCATGCGCCGTATCCTCAGTAGCGACTGTATTGAGGCGAAGGAGAACGACGCATTGGACGAGGACGCGCTCGACAGGTCCAGAGGAGCGCGGAGGGCGATCGCGAGGGTACTTTGCTGGCAGCACAGGGTACGGGAGAGTGCCTCGACTGTTGCGCTTGAGATGGGAGACTCCGCGAGAGAGTGGTGATCAGGGAACTCGAATTCGCAAGTGAGGTGGATTTCTGTGTCGGCTTCTCCCGTCGTGAACATGCACAGCAGCCTATCCAAGCAGAGAGCACTGGGGTTCCCACTCAGGCTGAGCTCTATGGGCCCTCCGATGCGCATCCGGCGATAGTCCACAGTTGGGATGTCGCAGTCCTCCTGCTCCACGAAGACCCTCACGTCAGGGATACTCGACGCGTGCAGCGCAGCTAGGAATGAGATTGTGTCAGCGATATTTGCTAGCAATGCGACTCTGAGCGTGCGCAGCTTCGGAAGACCGATAAATGATGCGGCATCCGGGACAACGGGGAGCCAGTCGAGTTCCAGGGTGTCTAGGCAGGGTTGGCTGGTCAGGGCGTGGAGATAGCTGTTCACGTAGCTCGACGCTCTGCCTTGAGACCAGTGACGGCGATTCCCGATGAAGGTAAGGGCTACGCTATTGAGGGCACTCGTGAGCAGTCCGAATGGACGCTGATACTTGGAGGAAGGGGCGACGTCAATTCGGACGGAGCGGAGCCTCGGAAGAGTGAAGGATTGTCTCGTGCGCGCTTCACATGCGTCAGTCAGTGTTCCGCGTATCACAGCCCATGGCCACTACTCACTCGCACCGTCGTTTTGCTTGAGATCACCCTTGCAACTGTAGGCGAATAGGTCGGGGCCGCAACGTATGCCCCTGACACGATTGGCGTATGCCCGATAACGAGTGCACGTCTTGAGCACACTCTCCTCCACATCCTGCCAAAGCACTCAGAACGATACAAGGTACCCAGAGGTAGACACTCACTGATATATCGTAGCACTTTAGCAGATGTCGTAAGGGCTCCGGGGAGTCAAGCACACGCCATAAGAGATCCAGGGCTACTCCTGAGAAGGTCTTACAGCTGAGCGCGGCTGCAAGTAGGGACGTATGCCGAGGAGTCGGACGTTTCCTCTGCATCTCGATATCGTATGCGCACGACGTCGAACAGTGGGACAACTCATCACCAAAAGCATGCCACGCGCAGATATGAGAGGTGACATCTCGGATGCACTGTTGTGAGGCATAGAGTAGAATCTCGTGGAGGATCTCAGATATACAGAGGGCACGATGCATCACTGCAGTCTCTCGTGGGGCGGGATGTACGTGGAAATGAAGGGCGGGATTGTCCAGACATGACCGCTTTATACGATTGATGCCACTCATCCAACGACAGTGTGCCACTCGGTGTTTCAATCATTGTCAAAGCGTGCTTTGTCCTTCAGGTGGCCATGACTAGCACGGTTCTTGAGACGAGTGCCTAGCTTCTGTTGTGCTCCAGTAAGAGAATTCAAGAAAAAGAATGACTTCCCTCTTGCCTTGTCTCGCGATGAGCACACACGCACCGCTAACTCAAGGGAACGGTACGCTCGTGTCAATTTCGCCATCTTCTGACGCTCACCGACCCGCCTTCCGTGCAGAACACATAAAGAAGAGAACATGGGGATTCCAAGATTGTAGTAGTGGTGAAAGCTTCTGAGATGAGGTCCCGCTCGCAATTCGCCCAAACAGCCAGATGCAACTGGGGAGCGAAGCGAAAGTTGGAGTGGCGTTCTTAGGCGCCAGGAACGAAGCTCTTGGACAACAAACGCAAACAGGTGATGCGATGCTCCTCGACGGATGATGACGTAGGCCCATTGAACCTGTGCGCCAATACCTCGGACATTCCTGGGAGAGTGACATTGGCAAGAGAACTGGCCAAGTCCATTAATATTGTTTCTCAGCGACGCGCGATGTATACCCATACACAACGGTTGTGATTCTAAGACAAGAACCCATTACAACCTCGCTCTCTCCTGTATCCCCTCGTGAGCTTGCTCGTCTTGTATGAACCCGATCCGCCGCCAATAACCTATCCATCGTTTGACATCCTCGACACTCAATTGTTCCAGATTCGGATCCGCCAGTGTCGGGGAGGCAGCAACACCACGCGGCCCATCCCACGCCGGGAACCCCATCGCACGCGCGCCAGCAAGCATCGTCCTGTTCATGTCCTGAAAGAACGGGAGGAGCGCTTGCGCGCGCAGGCGCCGTGCCTTTCTCACTGAGCAGTCTGCCTTGAACACCGCGAAGAGCTCTACGTCCCGGAGCCATTCGCTGTAGGAGACGAGACGCGCCCCGAGCTCGCACGCGACGTGCTCGGCGACGTCGTGCCACGGCACGGGGCGCGGGTGCACGAGGTGCACTGTGCGAGTGGGCGCCGCACGATCGAGGACGTCCTTGGGGACGTGAAGGAAGTCGAGGAGCGCGCTTGCGGCGAGCTCGAACGGAAGGATGTCCATGAGCTGCGCCACGTTATCCGAGTCAGCTATCCCATTCCACGTCGGTGGAGTGCAACATGAATGTACCCTGTTATCGTCTGGGAAACACCCTACGCCGTTCTTGGCCGCGCTCTGCACCATACACGGGTACCACTCGCTCGTGGCCCATGCGCCTGCCTTCCCGCCCGTCAGCTGGCCAACGCGCACCACGAGTCCGTCTAGGGAAGTCACACGCGTTGCCGCGTAGACGAGCTCCTCCGCGACCCACTTCGCCTCGGTGTATCCGGCGCCGAGTGGCCACGAAACGGGGATAGGGTCCTCAAGCACCGGCTGGTCTCGCGGTGCGCCTGTATTCGGTAGGTGCGCGTCAGGATCTGGGCTGTCGGTATAGAAAAGTGGAGAGAGACTTACGGCCGACGATCCATATGCTGCTTGTGAAGACCAGGCGCGGCGCGGTTGGGTGAGGCGAAGTCAGACAGAAATCGATGAGGCCACGGAGCCCTGCGATGTTCGGCTCGAAGATCCATAGCGGGGAGATGAGGTCCACGCGCCACGCTGCGAAGAAATTGACGCCATCAGCTATGAGGACGTGGCGTAGCAAGGCAGGAAACTAATAGCGGACCGTTGTGCAGTACGTGTGTCACTGATTCGTGCATCTGCTTGTAGTGTCATCCATCATCCTAACAGTATGTACACGGGAATAATCACCTCGCGATACTCCTCCTCGGGCAGGCCGAAATGCGACTTAGTCAAGTCCGCTTCTACGAGGACCACTTTCTTAGATGCGAGGGTATCTTCGTCAATTCCGCGCTCTCTGAGCGCTTCAGCCTGCCTCTCGCGCAGCTTTCGGCTGCCCCGGTCCCTGCGGTTCACGGCATAGATACGTGATACGGAGGATGCACAGACGAGCGTCTCGAGTAGATGGCAGCCCAAGGAGCCAGTGGTTCCCGTTACGAGTACAACAGAACCAGAGAGGGTCCTTGAGTGGAACGTGTCGGTTGACGGTGGTGGGCGAGGGGGAAGGTGGGAGGTGTATTTTGCAAGAAGCGTTTGCGTCGCATGTATGCGAGCGGCATCCGCGAGGTTGGCAGTAGACATTTGCTGTCACCAGGCAGTCGTAGCTAAGTATGAGTCCCTAGGACTAGGGGCGTATGATGTTGTTATATCCTGCGCAGTGCGGCCTAGCCATCTTATAGTTGGATGCGCATTGAATAGGTGCAGCGGTCCTACGCTAGTGTCCAAAGCCGCTGTCAACAAAATAACGAGCAGCCGGCATGACTTCATGCATAATGGGGAAAGAAGCGGGGCCCTGTGTCTAGCATATCCTACCGTCAAATCAGCACTTGTACAGAAACGTGTGATCGGAGAAGCCTTGTACCCATTTCCCAGTTGCGCAACACTCGAAAACACGATGATAGTAAGAATGAAAGCAGCTTCTCACGGTTGACTTCGCAAGTGAGTAACCATGCCGCGGGTTCGCTCCTTCAATAGAGAACAGGCTAACGAAACTTGATAATTGTACGTACGTGATACTCCCTGTGCTTCGAATGTTCAATGCCTGTGCTGCAGTACTAATCGATTGCCCTGTCGCATAGTTTGATCCCGTTGCATTCGTGGCTGCATTTCGTACTGTTCACGGCAGCAATGCAGATAGCAGGTAGACCCTGGCCTTCGTGTCCGACATCGTGTCTGGTGGCGTACCGGGTGCAGTTCGCCCCGCACGTTTGCTACATAGAGTCCGTAGAAGCTACAGGACAAGTGAGCAATATATGGAATAAGAAATCAATAATTGCGTCTGACCTCGTCGCATTCTTGCGAGAATACCTTGCGTTGTCAATGTCAGCACCATGGCTGCCGCTCGAAGTGTCAAGATGATAGCTAGTGGGGGAACAATAACATAAACACGCGAACGGGGCTGTCTGGTGTGTCTGCTGAGTAAGGTAGCAGTTTTCGAGATTTCGCCTCCAGACACAGGCTCTAAAATCACCGTTGCGTCTTCGTACAGGGTATGGAAGCGCCCGGGAAAGAAAGCAGGGACAAATAGGCCATGCCACCTAGCTGCAGACGCCACCACGGCAGGACAGCCTTACTTATTCTTTCGATTTACTTCCCATCAATGATATTCACGTTGAGGTCCTCTGTCGGTATAGAAACTATTAGCGTCGCTGAAGACCACCTCGTCAAGACGACGTCACCCTGAGATGATACTCCGAATTCGGGGCCAGCGTACTCATCGCCGCGGCGCCCGCGCTCTCGTTGACAATCAGGCCTGTACATATACCGCCGCCAATCGGTAGTGCTTGTCCTGGGACGCGAACGCGGCGTAAATCAACGGTAGCTACACCATCGTGGCTGACCCGCACGCGCGCTGGGATGCAATCACGGGCGCGTACTGGGTGCACACTGGCACTACCGAGGGCACGGACCACGGGCGGTACTTCGACATCTACACGTCGTCGGACATGAGCACCTTCAGCAAGATCCCTGGCGGGGTGATCAATAATGACACTGCGCAGGTCTGGTTCTGGGCCTGGGAGTGCTACTACAGCGAGGACATGGGCGAATCTTCCCGTTCCATCCTGAACGTGCCGGATCGAGTCCTGGGCGGATGTCGTGAAGTTTGGGGGGCTCGGATAGGAGCAGGTGATAGCCGAAACAAAGCTCACCTCATGGCGCGGCGGAGCACTCATTCGCCGCATGCGCAGAGCTATGTATCCGCACAACAGAGTGAACAGGGTTCGGTGAACTAACCTATGCAAGAGCGACAGATTTGTGGTTAGTATGACCATCTTGCCAGAACACCTTACATAGCCGTCGATAACGAACTCTTCCGTGGGCAGCCGATAATACCTGAAACATAGCACAACAGAAAACTTCCGTAATATTCAGAGTGTCTATCTCAGTAGGCTCCATACGCGGGAGGCAGTGTTTGGTCGTCACTTCGACCGCTGACCGAGTCTACCACAGACAACGCGTCTGCGTGTTGCACACCGGGTGGGCCGCCAGCCAGGCTGATGCCACCATCTGTCGCTCGTCGAGATGAACGGCAAGCAAAAGATGTGCACATGTCAGTGTCAGTTGGGGGCGTCTCTGCCACCGTCGCAGGTGAGGCTACCTGAATGCTAGGTCCTGCACTCGACTTCTCCGGCGAGTAGGTATTTACGGTGGACACGGGCGAAGCAGAGGTTGCGCATATACCGGGGACCACCAACGCGGATGGGAGAGGATGCATGGAGGATATAGGAGATGCAGGATGTGGTTGAACAGGTAGCTCGGGAGGAATCAAGGAATGTAACGTGGCGTAGTGCCCGTCAAAGGGTGATGCCATGCTGGACTGAGGTGACGAAAGAGTGTTGGTGAGTAGGCGCTCGGAGATGATGCTGTTCGGCGAAACCGGTCGTATAAGGTGTGTGAGTGGACGTCTGTCTGCACTGGAGAGGACAGAAGCAACATCCAATCCTGACTCGGATCCAGGTCGGGTGTAGGTGGTGGCGCCGTTGAGCACCATGGGGATATGGGTTGACCGCGGTGACACGGTGTCTAGGACGGAGACGCCCTGGCGGCGGCCGACCGCAGCCATGGTCTCTGACATCGGATTGCTGGCGAACGACATGTCGGCCAGGGTCTTCTCTCGGAGATAACCGCTGACACGAGAGATTCTAGACCGCATTGGAGTCGATTGAGCATGTTTAACTGACTCCGGATCCGTAAGGGTGACTGGTGCTTGAATACCATCGCAACCTATGTGGACGTGAATTATGCGGAACAATGAGAGTCGAATATTTGACTCTGCTTTTTTTAACTCACCGAAGGAAGTAACCTCCACATCCCTGACCGCACTCCGTCTGCGTAGCCACAAAAGTAGCAGCAGGAGCAAGAACAACAAGAGCACGATGGACACGACGATAGCTACAATGAGCCATTTCATACTTGATCCGCGAATGGTCGTCGAGGCTACCGTGGCGGAGGGAGAAGGTACAGCATAGGGAGTACCTACAACCGTGATAACGGTCGTGCCAGACTGCGTTAAAGTAGTGGTAACCTTGGCTGTGGGCGATTCACCGTTGCTCGCTTGGCTTGCACTTGGAGGCATACCGCTGGTATTAAACGCGCCGGTCACTTGAGTCGTATCAGTTGCTACTCCACTCATCACAATATGCGACTGTGACGCACCAGTATCTGTACCTGTATGGGACAAGCTCGACGCGGACGACGTCTGCGACGATGAAGCTGCCGAGGCAAGCTGTGAAGTGCTGGTAACGGTTTTCGTCAGCGATGGTTCGGTTGTGGGCGGAGTCGATCCTGTAGTTGCTGGATGCGTCGTTGGGTCCGGAGTTGTTGAAGTCGTCGACGAGCTTGCCTCCGTCGACGTCGCAGGTTCTGATGTATCGCTTGTAGTTGATGCCGTTGTTCCTGAAATCGCCTGCGGTAAGGTGCAGTAGCCTAAGGGCAGCCACGAGCCTAGAGGGTCACAAGTCGCTGTGACGGGCCATCAAATCGTCATTTTTACTGTCGTCGAGATGAAGGAAGCTCATACCTCTCGCAGACAAAACGGGATGGGTCACCGTCGCATGATTCTGCGTCGCCACGGGCGGTACTGGGACTGTTTTGCTACCATGAGCACAAACATTAACAGCACTCGTGAGGAGGAGGATCTCGATCACGAGCAGAGAGATCGCTCTTGTTCCACACTGGCAGGCCATGGCTTCAAGGACAGAAACAGTACCGCCACGGAGGGAGCAGGCCCGTTGGGCAGCGATGGGAGCGACAAGCTCGGAGCGAAGGGTGTAGTCACCGTCGGTAGACTTGGTCTTAAGTATATATAGGCATCCCACGGACATGAGTGTGGAACCATATCTGCATTGATGTCTCAGTGAAGTCAGGAGTGATGCGAGACTTACGCTGCTTTATTTGACCCTTCTTCCGATTCCCCAAGACGAATCAACCTATACATATGATGAGCAATGACCTGGGATCATACGTGACGGAGCTGGTCCAATGCCGCTCTTCTGCACGTCGCGTATCTCGATTTGGCTAACAGCCACTGCCTTCGGCTTCTGAACCTTTTGCGACTCACTTTCCTAAGGGAGCATGAGGACCAGCCCGGGCCACTGATACAAGAATTCGCTATGTGACAGACATTGACAGTTGATTACCCGCCGCCGTCTTCAATGTCCATTATTGCTTGCCGATGACAGGTGTGCATGGATTAAGGGCATGAGTCGAGAAAGCGAGAGGGCAACTGAAAGGATCACGATACATAACTCCTGTTCACGTTCAGTACTAGATCACACATACACGGGCAATGGCTTGAACCACATCGAGAGTCACGTACAACATTTAAATACGTTGAATCAGTACGCGGAGGAAGTGTCCGGTCGCTCTCCACCGCAACAGAGTCGACTACGGATAAGGCAGTCTGTTGTTCGTGCTACGAGCCACCTACCAGCCGGCCTGATACCTCCTTCTTCTGCTCATCTTGATCATCGTGGCGTAGCTCACGCATGAACTCTCGGATGTCGATGGGCCCCTTCTATGTGCACAGGGGTTGAGATGATCTGGATATCTATCATTGTACGTCCCGCACTTGGATTCTCAGCCGTGATGGGCCACACTGGCAGTAACAACGACCTGATAGAACAGAGATACGGAACCTGAGGCGGTGTGCGCTGGCGGTGGAAAAGGTGACTTATGTGATTAACATGACCGAGGGAAACTCCACCGAGCAGAGACCGGCGGAGGATTTACTTATACCTCGGCACACCACTCGCAATCCTGGCATATGAACCTTGCAGATTCATCATTTGACTGATTGTGTTGGACCGTTGCGAGCTATACTTACGTAACTCCGAGAATGTCCATGTTTACACTTAGGAACCATCACGGTAAAGCGAATTTCGCAGCGGTTTTGCGATGTCCTTGCATGGCAGGAGACGTCCCACGGCTTCACCAAATGGGCTGGACATGCTTGGTTTGGAATGACTCGAGGATCAGACGCGGAAGCCTTCAAATAACCACTCTTGCGTATTCATCTGTCAGTGTCCGTACTTATCTGAGAGACCAATTCAACAGGCTTGCAATCACTACACCGCAGGTTAGCGGTGAATGTCCATCCTCGTTACACGCAGAGCCACGCGCACCGTGACTGGGGAGCACAATCCCATTTCACGTCACGATAGCATAGTACTGACATCAGCAGCCTCCCCTCGCTTCGAGTTGGGGGCCATATTCTGTGCGAATTCCACGGAGGAGCGTATGCCGGACTATGTATTCCGACGAATTGCTTGAAGTGGATGAGGAGCTTCGTCCGAGCTCACAACTCCCAGGTTTGTCCGATGAGTGTCATACGACCAAGCGGATATGACCGGCGCGCGCGGTCCCCGAGGGCGTGCTTGCGCGGGGAGGCGGTAAGGCCGAGGAAATAATCCGGGACCGGCAAGATACGTTACTGACTGTTGTAGATGTGAGTACCGTGGCATGTGTCCGGGAACCAGAGCGTCGTGTATAGGTCGAACGGGAAAGTCACTGGATCTCTGCAGATCTACAGGGTGTGACGGAGATGTTGCAGATGGCATAAGGGCTCTGGGGCCACAATCGAGGGGCGCGCAGCTCGTATTGGTGCTGCTCTTAGTGTCAACACCATTGGACAGCTCCGGATACCGCGAGATCGCCACATCATCCACGCCCCCAGTGTAGTCCCCAGCACCATGATCGACTTGGTGACTGTCGGTGTATAGTGGAAGGAAAATGAGAGTGTCTCGATCTCCAGCACACATGAAGCTCGGCGTGGGTGACTTGGCCTTGACTTTCTCTGGGTTTGACACGAACGGCGTGTTTTTCTTAGTAAAGAGCAATGGGTTCTCATTCCTGCCCTCACTTCCGTCGACACACATGTCTGGGATGTAGAGTCAGTGCAATATTCAAAGTACAGATGGGGTGAAGGTGCCCTACTGAGCGAGGCGATGGCTTCCCTCTCTGATCTCGCAGCTCGCCGTCTCAGCATGCGTCGCGCTCCGAGGGCAACGAGGACGAGAGCGATCAGGACGCATATGACAGTGAGGATAATCGACCATGTACTAGGCCCGGTGCGAGTTGTAATCGTGCTGGTAGGTGTCGAAGCAGGTTGGGAGATCACCAACGTAGATGTAATACTGATGTGTGTCGACGTGATTGGCTGCACAGATGTCAAGGACATACTTGGCAAGGGCGCAGATGACTCTGATGTAAAGTTGCTCATGGTTTGTATGGGTACAGACCATGGGTCGACTGGGTCTGTCGGAAGGACTATGGGGGCAGATGTAGTGGGTTGTTCCAAAAATGAAGCTGTCGAAGCTGTTGTTGGATCTGGACCCAGGGAGCTCAAGGACGAAATCAACGTAGACGTCGACTCATCGTAACGACTGCTTGAACTCGTGGTAGGATAGGAGATAGGTTCGGATGAAGGGAAGATTGACAACCAGGATGACTGAATCGAACGTCCTTCCGAAGATGAGGGACATTCAATTACGTCGCCCTCTGGTGATACGCATAGCCCAAGCTGGCGTGCAACTGCGTCAATGTCCGCGCAAACAAATGTCAGCGGACATAGATAGTAGAATTTAAGTTACATACCCTTTTCAAACCCGACAGCATTGTTCTGTTGACCACAGACACTGCGCGGTAACGACACCACAAGTAGCACAGTTGCCTTGAATGCTTGTCGTATGTATATCAGTACCATGCTGGGAACCCAAGTAGAAGTGTCAAAGGAACTGTCAGGAGTGGAAGATGGAATAACCGTAGACCGAGAG
This sequence comes from Daedalea quercina L-15889, assembly GCA_001632345.1. Taxonomy (NCBI): domain Eukaryota; kingdom Fungi; phylum Basidiomycota; class Agaricomycetes; order Polyporales; family Fomitopsidaceae; genus Fomitopsis; species Fomitopsis quercina. Next base: position 13,064 of record KV429194.1, read on the forward strand.
TCTCAAAACGAGTGGAGTGAGAGCGTCCTCCCGAGGTGGCGGGCGCGCGTAGGGAGATCGCACAGGGATGCTCGTACATAACATGTGGGAGGTGGCCAAATCATAAATGTCCATCGGGCTTGTGTGCTTCGCGAAGCGCAGTTGCAAAAGGTATATGAACTACTAGGTCGCAGCCTTGATCTCAGCCACATCAGTGTCCGTTATCAAAGATGTACAAGCCTACCGTCGACAGCTACATGGAAGCTGAAAAGAGGCACAGATCATCGTCTTCGAGGGGCAGTGGATGTCACAACCGCCTCACGACCGCTTCACAAATGTGTTGCAAAGAGCTGACGTTTTTTCATAATTCCATGATCATCCATTCGAGCTGCCTCATTCGCTGCAGATGCTTCAGTACTCATGTATCACACTCAAGGAGACTGAGGTAAGCATTTGGGATTTATACGGACATACCATAGTCACTCGCTCGTGTCCTACAGGACGAGCACTCGCGGCCTCCGAGAGTGACGCACTTGATCAATATCGGATTGCACGGGGAGAGCACCACACGGATCTCAGGCCTGGCACACAGACATGAACTGGACAAAATGAAATATGCTGAACTGACTATTTGTCTCATTAGTATACTTTGGAGTGTCCCCTCGGTCACAGCCTCAGGATCTTGAAGGGATGGCGGCTATTGCCGCCAAGGGCTTGACCGATCGCGGCCGTCTAGACTAGTTCAAACGTCGGGCCATCAGAAGATGCGAGTAATCTGAGGCAGAAAAGCAGGAATGCACAAGACAAGTGCAGCTCGCTGTTGTCGTCGTACGGGACAAGCAAGAAGTAGTCGCAACACGTCGATGTGGCTAAGATTACGTAATCTGTACATCGTATTGACAAAGCAGCTGAACGGCGCGAATCCCTCCCCCTCCTCCCCCTCCTCCTCCTCCTCCTCGCCGCCGTATATTCAGAGCTGAGGAGGAGAAAGGACGGGGTGAAAAGACTCGGAAGGATTCACTTTGAATTAACGACTACATAATATTGCATCACTGATCATACAACGGTGTTTGTGCTAAACCCTAGTACTGGACTCGATAAGAACTCTTATTTGCCGCAGCTTCAAGTTAAATATCCAGGCCCTTCCTTCGTACTTTTCATATGCCGGGGGAAGTGTCCGAGTGTCACTACCGTGGTTGACAGATCGAGAGTCATCGAACGCATGAAGATGGCACTGGCACTGACAAACATGTCCGCCTGGCACATGCCCATCATCATTGGACCAGCTAGGCGGACACCGCCGTCCTCCGCTCATCGCGGAGCTTGACCATCCATACGCACCACTCGCGGACTGGAAGAAAGAGGGTAATTATGCTGCAGAGCGTTAGCGCGAGAGCATGCTGTAATCGGCCTCTCAGGCGGGTGATTGCCATACAGCTGGGTATGGGAAAGGAGCGGACTCCGTGGCCCTAGTGGACGTGCTTGCGCAGAGGAAGCGAAGGGGGTAAGGGGTTCTCCGAGACTGCGTTTATCGTTTGCTGAATACTTGCATCGACAGGAGCGCTGAGCACTCGGGAGGTTGTGAGTAGGCGTGTACTAGTGCGACGACTCAGCGCCCGGATCCGCATGAATGGTAGGCGGGCCCATATCGGTAGTCTCCCGTAGGCAGCCCCTAAAGACGACCTTTTTGAAGGGGATGTCGGCGGTCGTCTGAGGCCATATCGGGTAGCGGAGGGCTAAGGCTCCGCTGACCGTCTACTAGTATCGCGCTGGGCTGCGTTCGCGACTGTAACCCGCAGCACTATGCGCCTCGATCGGTGCACCTTCGATATCGAGAAGCGGACCGCACTCGCTCAGGGAGGACTGTCGCGTATAGACGACCGGACTATTCTCTAAGCCAGCTGCGCTATGGATACTGAGGCCCGTCCATACACCTTGGACAATCACGATGCATACGGTTGACATCTCCTTTCTTCATTCGATTGCCTGCTAACCAATAATAGCCTCGACGATGCTCAGCAGGAATCAGATCTAGGGGCAGAGATTGTTTTGTGATGGAAGAAATTCGAACAAACCAGCATGATATATACATGCATCTTGTGCGACTCAGTCATTGACAGCTCGTGTGGTGAGTATGGATGTGAAGATCTGGCAAGGCAAGATCGCAGAGACAGCGTACGAATCTCTATGGCCAATTAAGTGATCTATTCTTCATGGTCAATCATGGCACGGTCGCCCGGAGTAAGATAGTTGACCGGAGGCGGATATGTGGAATAAGCACTGTCCAGAACACAAAGGACACGCATATGCGCACCTTTTCTCTCTCCTCGTACAGGAAAGGTTGACCGGAGACTACCTCTCTTCGGGCTTGGAGAGGCTGAGTTTTCGCGAACGCCGGACCTCTGGATCCATGTAATCTATTCGTCATGCAATATAATCAATGATGGCGTTTGCCTATGAGCACAATTGACGATGAACCGAAGCGTTGAGACGTCAGCTTAAAGGGCAGAGAGCCGTCGTCGTCTGCTGTCGGCGGGTGGAATGGGCGGGAATGGGCGGAGCAGCATGCGGAGACCGGAGGTCCAGTGTCGAGTACGCGAGTCGGAGCTTGCACTTTGCATGAAGTTGGTATACTACTTAAGATAGGCCCCGACCATAGCCAGGTTGAGGCCTGTCTTACAGGCGCGGTAGAAAGTCACGCATTACGTAAGCGTGGGGCAGGAGCACCGTCTCTGGTAAGTTACTGCATATACTCGACGTCCTCAATTGATGTGAACTAAGACAAACAAGACAAGCAAGATATGTGACATCAGAAACAGCAGCTGTACATACCTCATCAGCGTCCGAATTGATAATTACTACTATTAATCATAGAAGTTGCCCCGTACTCGCTCAGTCTGAGTCCGCTCTCAGTACGATGCGATGCATACTCAGGAGGGAGAGTCTCGTCACTATGAACGTCGCTGGAGCACCAAGAGACCAGCGAGCTACGACCCTTCGTATCATCCTGTATGTCTTCCTCGACCTCGTTGCTGTCAGAGCCTGGTGGACCTCCAGCCAGGCGCACACCGCCGTCCTCTGCGCGTCGTCGTGGCGAAGAGTTCGTGCGGTCTGTGTTTGACGCCTCTTGAGGGGGCGTAGGGCGAAGTGCGCGTAAGTTGAGGATGCTCAGTAGCAAAGTGTTAGAGTCCTCTGTTATCGTCGTTTCACGTGGTCGAGTGGGGAAGCTAACCGAGTCTTGCGATCCTGACGGGTACGCATGCGTAGTGGGCAAGTCAGGTAGGGGAGCGAATGGGCTGGTGTATGATGCCGTCTCGATTCGGCGGTATGTCATGTCGGGTAACTTGGCTTGAGCGGAGTAGTCTGGGGGTATATGACAAAGAGGCGAAGATCTTGGAGGTAATGTGGTAGACGAGAAAACGATAGGAGAGCTACGGTCATCGAGTATTGTGCGCATTGATAAAATACGAGGGAGAGGCACACCGCAGGGCATCTGGAAAGGCGAGACATCGTACATCGAGAAAACGCCCGGATAGGGATGTACAACAGGCGTGTCGGTACTGCGTGATGCATAGTAGGCTGCAGGATCGACACCGAGGGAAGGCTTGATCTCCTCACGGAGCGCGAGGTTCAGATACTGCGATCCAGGCGTGCCGTCGATGTCCTTGGTGTCATCGGCCATACTAACGTGCGTGAGAGGCACATTGGCGAAGCGTGGAGCACCGACGATGGAGATACGAACGGTGCTCATATTGCATGAGCCATGTTTGACATTCACGAGAGGTGAAGTAGATAGTGCACGTCTCCTCCGTGCGCAGCATACTCCGAGGGCAATAAACAAGAGGATGAGTAATGCGAGACCGACAATGAGGATGATCAGCCATGTAGGGATGTCGCGGCGAGTGCCAGTGGTTACATCTGTAGGTGCCTGAGAAGGAGCGGGAGACATGCGTGAGGTCGATGTCATTGTGGTACTTGTTCCTGGAGGTCTTGAAGCTACAGTGTTCTCTGTGGTCTGATCGCGGGAGGAAGAATACACCACTGCTGATAGAGTACTGAAGCGCGTCACAGAGCTCGTGTCTGTTTCACTGATCGCCATGTAATCTGAGGTGCGTGAGGACATTGGTAGAAAAGTAGTGTCCGACTCGGCCCATGTAGGAGCAGGTAAAGTGGCGGGTGATGTAGACATGGCTGGACTGGTGGATGGGTTCAAGGTAGGCTCAGAAACGGGCGACGGAGACCGAGAGGAAGCTGACGACGCCGACGTCGGAGGGGATGCAGACTCGGAGGTCGAAGTTGGAGCGCTTGTAGTGATGGGCGCCTGCCCGGTGATCGTTTGGCATACACCGTTGGTGCACAAAACCGTTTCCGCCCACGAACTAGACCAGAAGGAGACAAGCCCTAATGGATAGATGTCAAAGGCACGTTTAGTAATGGGATACGAAGTCTCATTACTCACGCCTGGCGGAGAGTTGAGTTCTAGGCCCTCCCATATTTAGCGAGGGAAGTGGAGGAGTGGCGGTCGCTTTTGTTGGGTTTCGAAAGCCGAAGCTAATATATGTGTTCAAGGGCAACGACGGTACGTGGGGAGGACGCTACGAGGAGCGCGCCAACCAGAAACTAGTAGGAAAAGAGGGCAAGAAGTAAGTGGGACATGGCCGTTAGCCCACACGAGCGGTGAGCTCTGGAGAGTGCCGCCAATGAAGACACATACATAAGATAGCCCAGCTTTGATTCCGGACACTGAATCACAGAGGCCTAATCATCAAGCCACCTGAGGTTGGCGAGGACATATCAGCAGATGGTCAGATGCTTCGAGCGGAGTTACTGGAAGTGATTGAAAAATTCACGTCAAGACTATGCCCACCTGCATCGCAGACTGAAAGCTACAGTATAAGTATAAGACCCCATAGGTAGCGTCATCAACCTTCCCAGTAAGAGGAGAGATGAAGACATCCGTTATGTCTCATACGTGTCTTCGCGATGACCTCGGATGGTGCTTCCCTGACGAGATGGAAGAGCGCATTAATCTATACATGATGGACTTTCTGTGAGAACTAGATGTCTCGCTGACCTTCGGCGACAAAGGATCTGACCAACTTGGCCACGAACAGCTTTCTGCCGAGGGTCTGCCGAGTCAACATACATTCTTCGCTCTTGGCAGCAAACAGTATACAGTACCGCTACCGGTACAGTCACAACAAGAACGAGACCCTGACAACGTGCGCTAAGTATCGGTGCCAACCTTCGGGATTGCGAGTCGCCGACTCGTTATATTCGTACGACTCGGCAACCTGGCTCAGGATCTAGTCTGGAGGCAAGGGTATTCAAACGATGCGGCTTAAACAAGACTACCGCGCGCGCCACCGCTCAAGGCGGATATGCATAAGTAGTCTGTATCGTGCGACGTAAAGAGAAACGCACTGGCAAAGACGGAACTTATATAGCCCACCAACGGAAGCTTAGGTTCGGCACGATGGCTTTGCCTCAAGTTTAAGGCAACGTTGCGAAAACGCAATCCCAGGAGGCATGAGCCTTCAGAGTATTTGACGCTGCGCAGTCGCGCGCAAGGCACTTCGTCTTTCGCAACTTGACTGTTCTGACGTCGCGTATGCTGAATCAAGACCATGTGAGACATTCGCGGATACTTACTGATACTGACAAACCGCGCATTGCATACATAGCACCATCCCCGCCTCCTTCGCCATTCAGTCCGCACCGGTCTGCAGCCATCGTCGCTAAGCATGGCCATGTGCAGATTGGTATACAACCGGCACAGTGACTGCAAAGTCGTGGTCGAAAACGCCGGAGCACTTCGGTCTGTCCTCAGGCTAGTAGTCGCTATACAGCTGCGTAGGAAGGATGTAGGTCTGTCTGCCTCGTAGATATGCTTGAGTGAATGAGGCGAGCCGAGCGGTGAAGGTGTCAACAGAGACTGTCATTTCGCTTAGCCAAAGAGCGGGGTCGTCGAGGTGACCCCAGCGGGATTGGGCGAATGATGCACCCCAGAGTCTGCGAGCAGGCGTGTCCCTCCGCAGACTCAACATCCGAGTCCACACGCGGACTGACAGCATCGAGAGGCGAAGGAGAGGCGTTCGACCCTATTCGCAGTGTTCGAGACGGCAAGCCCGAGGCGCCGCCGTGTACCGCGAGATGCATCCTCAAGGGCGAGATATGGCCCGTGCTCGCTAGGGCGCGGAGTATGTTACGAAGTCAGCTTCCTGAAGCCATATACCACATCGGTAAATGGAGAGACCCCTGGTCGCTGATCCTCGCGGTGGTATCCTGAAGGGTGCTGAAGCTGCTTGGACACGACTATCAGGGTCTGTTCGGTCAAAATAGGTGTTTGCATGCGAAGACAGTTGAACTGGGAAACACTGTCTTCAGAATGTCATGATAGAACGATATACGCAGCGACGGACCTTTCAATAAACGCCGTTCAATGGGAGGAGTACGAGGAGATAAAAGTCAGTATGAATGAGGTTGCTGTAAATAATAGCGACTCACTTTAACTGGAGTGCCCAGGTCGCTGGCAATACGTCTATCCACATACGAAACAGTGTACCACTCCCGGTGACAGACATTTCGGATTAAGACATCCGTGAACACAGCTTCAGAGATCATACTGGAATTGGCATCTTCATACGAATCTCCAGTTGCCTGCCATCTGAACGGCTACGCTGACTGGACTGAAGGGGGACCGGAATCCGAAGGATCAGCATTGCGTTCGGGAAGGAAATCCTGTCAAGGTGATTTGGTAGTAACACGGGCCTTAAGTGATATCCAGCCGCGTCGTTGCGGAATTGCATGGATGCATAGGCGTGGCGAGGCAACTCGTTAGTTTCTGTCGCCCGGTGACGCAATGTTTACCGTCTTTCGCCGGCTGAAGTGACCAGAGGTGAGTATAAGAAATAGACACTAGAGTACCGAGCCGACGTACATGAGGACTTACATGCACTTTTCCTCGGGCTTGCGGGTGGAGGGTTTGCGAAGCCCGGGACTCCGGGTCTACGCAAGATCCATGCGTCAGATGTTGCAATCGATGGCGATGCGTCGGTGGGCACGTTTGTATGGCGATCCGAGTCAGTTTGGATGTAATGGACGACGACGATCAGCCATGGACACTGAACGGACTCCAGAGCGAGACGTCAGTTTCGAGGATAGAGCGTTGTCGCCGTCGCGCAGAACAGCGAGGAGACCAGGACCACGACGGACGGCGACAAGACGCGTCGCGTATCGCAAATCCCGGTGGCGGGCGATCACGTGTGCAAGATAACGTCACTGAGTGGGTGTCCTTGATCAGCAGCTCGATAAGGCGTCATAAATACCTCCTCTCCGCCTCAGATCTCTCGCTCGGACTCTCACCCAAACCACTACCACTACCACTACCCCTCCAACCGCCGTTGAAAGCACTACACCATGTCCGGCCAGCACCAGCTCCCCGACCTCCCCTACCCGTACGACGCGCTCGAGCCCTTCATCTCCCGCCAGATCATGGAGCTTCACCACAAGAAGCACCACCAGACCTACGTGACCGCGCTCAACGCTGCCGAGCAGTCGTACGCGAAGACTTCGTCCCCCAAGGAGCGCATCGCCCTCCAGGCCGCGCTCAAGTTCAACGGCGGTGGTAAGTCGGCGCGCTGCTCTCAGTACTTTGGCGCACATGTGGCTGAGCGATAACGCGCCCGCGCCCAGGACACATCAACCACTCGCTCTTCTGGAAGAACCTCGCGCCCTCCGCCTCTGAGGGCAAGGGCAACGGCGGCGTCCTCAAGGATGGCCCCCTCAAGACCGCCATCCTCGAGACTTTCGGCACCTTCGATCAGTTCAAGAAGGAGTTCAACACCGTAACTGCCGGAATTCAAGGCTCCGGTTGGGGATGGCTCGTGAGTATCCTCATCTATGTATGGCTTATGGGCGATGTGCGCCCGTTACGAGCGGGCTCGAGGTCCCGGTTGCTTGCGCCCTTCGCGTCCTTGTGTTCGAGATGGCAGAGCCGAGTGGCTCGGAAGTCGCTTGGACTTCTGCGAGGCAAACTCCGAGCTGCGTGCCTTGCGTAGAAGACTGGTATCGTTTTCGTGAGACGGTACCATGCCTGTTTCAGACTTTTTCTACCGTCATAGGTCCTACTGCAACAAGAGAGCGCAGATCTAGTGCCGTCCAGACCCAAACATTCTCTGCTGGCTTCGGCGCGTTCCCCGCAGACGTATGCTAACTCACCGCTTCACAGGGCGTTAACCCGGCCAACAAGCGCCTCGAGCTCGCGACGACGGCGAACCAGGACCCGCTCCTGGCGCTCGTGCCCGTCATCGGCGTGGACATCTGGGAGCACGCGTTCTACCTCCAGTATCTCAACGTCAAGGCCGACTACCTCAACGCCATCTGGAACGTCATCAACTTCGACGAGGCCGAGAAGCGCTACCTCGAGGCTATCGGCGGCTCCAAGCTCTGAGCGATCGCGCGATCGTGGCGTGACGCGAGGAGAGGCCGACAGGAGGTGAGGAAGAAGGAAGGCGAGTGTACGACGAAGTGAAAAACAATGCAATGTATAGTGTTTGTATCCTATGCAACGATGTGCTCTTTGCTCGAGTCTCCGTAGCTGGCCAGTCTGCCTGACGCTTGGGGCTCTCAACCTGCATACCACTGCATGTCAGCGTTATACACAATACTAGAGTTCAAGCTGACTGCAGGACATCTCAGCGGAATGTGCGGCTCGCATCAATCCCGAGTCAAGCGCCAGATCGCGCGATAGCGCTTTGCAGGCATCCTCACTCTTCGCAGTTTACTTCCGTCACTCCGTGTGCCCTGCGCTCCGCCCCTCTCAGTCATGACTACCCACGAAATCCGAATATTCGTTCATCTTCCCGTTCGCATCGCCAAACCTCTCGATCTGGACTGCAAAAACTGGGCGTGGGCCCATCTACTCATCTTCCCCGTCTCCACAATTAACGAGCGCCGGTTTTCAAACCGTACAAATGGATTCGCTTCGTCACTGGCATCATCATCGGAGCTCACGGAGAGCTCTCACCGCAAAATGTCGGACTCAACTCGACCGCGCCTGTGCCGTGCAACTACGACTACTCTGGCGGTCTTCCTGGCTAATCCCTCGAGCTCTATCACCATACCACCGACGAGGAGAAACTCCAGATGCTTCCCATTGGCCCAAATGTACTCGATGAACGTGCGAGCGTCATTCATACGAGTGTCCGAGACCCGGATGTCCGTGACAATGTCGCGGAGCGTGACGGGCGCCGCTGTATCTTGCCTGGGGCTTCCAATGAATGCGAGGCGGCACACATCATACCTCTCATGAAGGGCGATGAGGTAGGAGGCCTTCGGCCTGATTTGTCGCTGCATATTTATTCTCAGCAGTATATCAAGGCGTTGACTGAACGCAAGTGCAGCATTCGAGCAGCAGAAGATGTCATCGACGATATCAACGACGTCCGGAACGGCATATTCGCTCTAGGCCGTGTTCATATCGCGCTTGGAATGAGGTTGGCGTTTTTGGTCGTACGTCTGGCCATTTTGGCTTGGGGCTTTGCGGCACGCTGATAGGTTTGCCAAACACCTGATTTTGCCATGGATGTGTCGGACGTCCCAGGCCCGGCAGATATGCCGACCCATACGCCCAAAGGCTGCACGTTACACGTCTTGAAAGGCTCGATTGTCATTGGGGCCACGCCTCAGGCGGTCATTGTCGAGTCTGGTAGCCTGGTCCGCATCGCAGGCAAAGACTGGCCGCCAGCTGTACTGTTCGACGCAGTGTACGCCTCCGTCGTCCTGAAGACATTCGGCGTTAAGACATCCGTCGAGAGTATGAAGGAGGTCTGGAAGGATGAGCTCTCCTTTGGCCTGAGTCTCGGAAGTCTATCTGAAAGGAAACGAAGCGCTACTCGGTACAGGACTAGGGGTGACGATGGTGTAGAGCTGGATGGCTTGGATATGCTGAATCTGGTTCCGTACATGGCGGCGTCTCCTCAGCAAGTTCGCGAGGTCTGGGCGGCAGATCAGATGAAGCGGGAGATGGACGCGCAAAGGGAATCGGAGGCGAAGGTGCACGAATGGCG
>KV429195.1:0-22122 GCA_001632345.1 Daedalea quercina L-15889
GGATGCCCGTCTGCTTGGTCTGACCCCAGAAAGGTCTCTTTCGCCTGGCCATATGACCTTGTTGCCACCGCCGAAGGGAGTCCGCACACACCCTTGACCACTCCTCTGGAATGACACTGAGAGTTCCAGGGCTTTGCCCGATGTCGACCTAACACATTCAAGATGGCTTCAAGTGGAGGCCATTGTAACTCAGTCGGGTGACGTTGCTCGGATCGGGTCAGAAGTTTTGGTCCAAGGGCTTGCTCCATCAGGGTTTGGGACTCTGATGTCAGCGCATGGGAGCACGGTATGTGTCATCTACTAATACAGCAAGATCGCCTGCTAAAAGCGTGACAAATAATAAGCAGGAAGGGTCACCTTCACTTGGATTTGCATCAATACTGGAGCTTCTCAAGCCCATGGAACCATCTTCAAGGAGTTATGCCCTGATTCGCCAGTCTGTACTGGCCGCAGATCTCCACACCAAGCTTGGGCTGCCGAAGCTGACACGTACAGGCTCATTGTCACTTGTTCCAACACAGGTCAGTGTCATTGGCAAGGTTATGCACTGCTGGACTGACAGTACACACCACAGAGGCTCATATGTGTCCCAAACATCCAGCATGATTGTTATGGCTGGGAATGTACTGCAACTGCCCATGAGCACATACGAAAAGAGCGTGAGGATACATCACGTACCCGCATCGCAGTCAAACACAAAGATCAGATGCACTTCGTCATCAACCTGTATGCTCTCCACAATCAACATCACATTCGTACCGCAGTACCGCAGCATTTACAGATGTTCACCACACCCTTCGACGATCGTGACACTCTCCGCATGGCAGCGGCGGCATCACTGCGTGATCAACAACTGCAAAAGAAGTTGACCCGCGAGGCAGCAATTCGCAAGCATGCCGAGGATGCACTTCAGGTTATGGGGGGCTCTAGTCTCGGCACGGACACAGTTCTGCTGGAAGATGATGGCATGAGTGACAACCCGGATAGTGATGGGAATGGGGACACAGAGATGAACAATGCACTTATTCATTTCAGTCCTGCAGACGCAGAACTACTTGATGTGTTGCAGCCACGTGGACCCCGTCAGTGCCGATGAAACCCTGCAAATATGGGCACCACAGGTATGCCAGATACTGAAGCTGGCCCATCTACAGCCAGCCAACTCAGAGGCCGCGGACGAGGCTGTGGACGTGGATGTGGACCCTCAGGAATGCATGGCCAACTCGATGAAGAAGGGCATAACTTGGCATCACAAAACCAGCCTGGCGAAGAAAGGAGGAGTGACAGTACCTTATTTGCACTAGAATCCACTCACAGTATCACATCACCACCAGAGCAGGGTAGCACTGGCACTCACGAGCCATCTCGCAAACGGCAGCATCCCGTGGGCGCTCAAACTCACGAAGCGATCTTGTCCACTGCTTTACACGACACTGAGCTATTAGCGATTTTTACTCAGTTGGATTAATATGTAAATAATGACATACTCATCACATTGTGCCTGCTACATGCTCATTGCTTCTGTATTAAATGTCTTCTGGGTGAGACAAATCAGAGCAATCCAACGATCACCTTTTCAAGTTGCTCGGAAGGGCGCTGTGGCCCTTCTGATGCCCGCTGACCACTCAGCTGGGATTGCTGAGCCCCATCGCCACCTCAAGATGTCATGTAGATTAGCCAGTCATTTCTTGGAACACAATATAATATTTGCACTCATCTATGTATACTGTACATGCTCATTTGTGCATTGCTTCTCCAGTCTGGCTGCAGTGCTGGTGCCTGAGTGCATAAGCCCGTCACCGTCAGCTCCTCCTGCACACGTGGCGAGCATTGCAACCACATCTCGCTGGTTTAAAAACTCACCGTCAGTGTCACTCCCCCATTTGATCCCCCCTCCCCGATTGCCATCTGCCCACCCAGCCATGGCCGCAGACTTTTTGCGCTTGATTGGGGAGCCACTCATCAATGGCAAAAACCAGTTCACCGGCAACTCCTTCACCACTCTCACAAGAACCAATAGCCCGCGGCTCAGTATGCCATTAACAGCGGAGGGATCTGTTGGAGCTGCAGGAGGAACCAGTTCCGCGGTTGCCCCGGCATCAATGACTCAAGGTATTACTCACTTTTGTACGCCCTTGGCCTCCAGGCTGGTAACCTGACGGTATACCACAGCCAGATTAGTGTTCAACGGCATCCCTATGCCACAGACCAACAACCTCAACGCAAACGGCACTTCTGTTGGATCCCGGCATCCTCGTGATAACACCGACGAGCCTCTGCCACCGCACAACCGTGTTCCAAATCATGTAATCCACATTGCTGCTCGGGACAAGGCCGTTCGTGCTGGGTTAAAGGGTGAACAAGTTACCGAGGTTGAGGGCTTCTGTGATGTTGAGTACTATCCTATTGGTATTAATGAATAGATAGCTGATGCTGTGCACTCACTGACTATCAGCTCTCCGTTGCCGAGATGCTTGTTGACCTCAAGATCCACATGATGAAGACAGAGTACATGCTCATTAAGCGCTTCTTCCACATGTACCAATGTCATCCGCATTTCCACGTAAGTACCCTTCTACGCATTAGATGTGTGTACATACCACATTCATCCAGATCTATGTTCGCCACAATTGCGTGGGCATACTCCTGTCGGCTGAGACACCAGCATACCTTGAGGGTGTCTTGACGCAGACCACTGTATGTAGTCATAATGTGGTCCTATTTGAACGGAATGATGTCTCACCGTACACGCAGAACTGGTTTGCGAAAGAACCAGGAGTACTAGGGCTGTCAATACAGACGGTGAATGATCCAGCTGACTGGAATCTGGCAAAAGCGCAATTTGCCCATGAGACCACGTCGCTCAGATCGACTACAAAGACGAAGGTCAGTCTCAACTCTCACGCATTTTCATCTCCCGTGCATATGGCCACTCAGAGCGTTTACCTGGGTCTCCCATGAATTGCCAGCTCAATAACTCTATCACAAAGAAGCAAGATATTTATCAACTTACAAGCGCCATTCTGATGTACGACATGCGACCGACGCTCACACATTTTGGCCGCTTTGCCCTGCTGGTAAGCCTGTGTATTTCCAATGAGTCTCACTGTGAATGACATACCATCTACATTGATGAAGCGTGATGTCGCAAAGTCCTATAAGAGGCAAAAAGGGAAGAAGCTCAGTTTCTGGGTTCAGGTCGATAATCGCCTCAAGGACATTCACGCGGAAGTCAAGGCGAAGTATGCGCAGATACTGTGGGACCAGAAGATATCAGAGTATGTCACTTGCGGCACTGTGCACTTGTACTCACGGATTCTGTTGAACTGCTACCAGTTCAGCTGTTAGCCGAACCAGCTTACCTGAGATCAGTTCATCTGTCCTGGTATGGTTAGCAGTTAGAATGTTCTACGTTGCTATAGAATCTAGTTACTATGGAATCGTTCTGGAATAGTGTTGCCATCAGATACGTATCCAGAAGTAACACATCATTCTAGAAGATACACTTCTAGAATTCCTATGTACCATGGAGACGGGGATTCCCCATAGCCTTATCCTTTTCTCACGGTAGCTATGATACTATGTGGCCTGATTCCTATGATATGACTTCGCTTTTTTCATGTCATACAGATATGTCATGCTTTGTAAGTAGTCACATGTTGGTATCTACTCATGTATATATACTGGGCTGTCTGCCCCTCAGAATGCATCGACTTCTAACGCTCTCTGGTGCGCCTCAGGAGTCTTCCCTCTCCTATCCTTAGAGTATAGTTAGGTCTGTCCCTCTGCTCACTCTTTTGTAGTGCCTTCTACTACTGAAGCCACTCCTTTCCTACTCCTTGTTTAATAGATTCTTGGCAGTTAAATTGCAGAGATTCTGGCTCGAGACATGGAAGAGTTTCCCATTGAGTCAGGCGAGCACACGAAGATGGCTTATACCGAAGATCAGCTCAACAGTGTCCAACGGGCCGCAATTGCTCAAGTGAAGAAGTTCAAAACCAACAATAAGATCATTGTTCAGGAACCTCCGCCGAATGATGGGGCACACATCCCTGAGGAGGCAGCAGCAGCGACTGGAACCATGGCGCTGGATATGATCACTGGCATTCAGTCCGCTGAGGGTGATGTTGACGACGTGTAGAATACTTGTTACCATTGTTGACCCCAAACCACCCAATTGACTACCATCTTGGTACCTGAACCTTATTGAATTCTGACATTCGTGGCACCAGGGAATGAGCTGTGCGCTGATTCAGGTATGCAACAGGGAGTATTAGCGGATGAGCGTCGAGCGGGACAATAATACAGCATGACATAATGATGATTATACAGCCCCCGCTCGCTGTTCCCCTGCCTCGGTGCACGTGAAGGCAATGCCTAATCGCGTCTTATCTGACCCAGAAGTGCTATCAAAAGTAATATGGATTGGAGGTTATCTCTGCAGTATCAAAATTATATGGGCTGATCTTATAGTCTTCTAACATTGTGGGCGGCACTAGTCGGGGGTCCGCCTCAGTATCCATATCTTACCCGGGAATTGATGTCTGGTGGAGGTCAGCGACATCCCGCAGTGTAGTCTCTCGCTATGGGTCAACCTGGCGTGGAGCCGTGTTTGATGTGATTGCTCTGGCAGTTGCCAACGTAATCTTGAATGCCAATCGCTCTGCCGCGGGGGTGGGGCACGGGGAGGCCAGCCCGAGAGTGCGGAGATTGTAGCCTTCATGGCACCTTGCACTGATTGGTCGCCAGGTATTCCGTGTCGAGGGCGAAAGCATTTTCCTTACCAAGCAAGGCATGCTTCGACACAGCGCGAACGGCCACATATTCCCTGGGATTGGCGGCAACATCATCAAATGCCCCGGCATCGTTAAGCCAATTTCGCCTCCCCAGGACGAAGGTATACCCGTGATATTCAAGCAGGCGCAATTTTGTTTCAGTCACCGAAATGCATCCCACGCGGAAGACTTCTATGAACAGAGGCTACTCGAATACTGCGATGCCGCCGAGGATTTGCGAAGCAGCCACAACGCTTCTGCCGGTAAAGGTATCCAAATATCTATCACATGAGCCAGAAGAGCTGACTAGAGTCTCGGACACCGTGAGTCAGCATCCCACCCTGCGTAATGCTCGTTTCAAAGTCAGTCATTCCGCGTCTTCACGAACGACGCAGAGCGCATGTTCCGCCACGTCCCGCGCAGTGGTAATCCCAGTCCCACTGGCATACTACGCGTCGACATAACTAAGACGTCATCTGGATGCCCTCAGCCTGTGTACATGCCATTGATCCAAAAAACAATCTCTTGTACGTATGGAGAACCGGACAATCTCTGGTTTGCGCACCTGCCAACGCGTCTCAGAACGTACACATGGGATTACCAGGTCGGAATGAGGTCCTTTGTGATCTCCTTGAAAACTGTACTGACAGCGTTTTACTGGCGTGATCTAGGTCGCTTATGGACATGTCAGGACCTTCGTTATCACGGAGTCGAAGTTCAGGAGATCATCCCTAAAACCTACTATCGCTGACGCGATCACCGACCAGGAGCTTGGACGGCTGAAACATGGACCTATCTCGCTGGCTGCTCTGAGTGAGGGAAGGGATCGAAAGTATCGATGTCCGACAGGAGGCCGTCCGTCGCTTGCGTCAATCGCGCGAAGTCAAATGTGGTCGCAAACTCGTCGGCGACGTCGATCACGGGCGGCACATGGAGTACCTCGCCGAGTTCAGCGACGGTTCTACTTCTTGGATTCCATCGTGCAACGTCGCGGCGGACCTTAAAGAGGAGTTTTGGAATGTGATGACAACTGACGCGAAGGAAGTTGCGGCGATCTTGGACTCCGACGTATCAACGAGTACAGTCTTCGTGAAGCGCCCTGGGAATGTGGCAGACCGGGTGAAGAAAACAAATATTTTGGCAGCTAGAGACCCCTCAGCGGACGAGTCTGACTGATGCGGAGATCGAGGCAGTTCTCCACTGTGCACATTTCGGCATTGCGTTCAGTGACTTCATTCCATGCACCGTGCTCATCAAGACGGACTGGGCCAAGGTGGACATCATTACCAACGGTGCAGTAATCATGAAGGACCCGGCTGCGGATAAGGCTGGCGAGTATGCCGGCGTGCAGATCAAGGCACGATCCATTTTTTTGGTAAGCAGCATCCCAGTAAGTACGCCTCGCGAAGCATCTCGTATGTGATTTCTCACTGTTACACCACTGGTACTTAAATGCCGCTGAAACTGCTTCTTCAGGTTTGTCATCGCCAATAATGGTGTTCTGTTCGACATCAGGGTCACCCACGGCGCGGATGCTAATGGGTTCCAAGACCACAAAGGCAAGGTGATCCTGAAGTTCCGTGACGTACGTATACTGTTTATCTGCATCGGAGTGTGCTTCATTTCGAACTCGGACCGTAGGAGCAACTCGAGAGCGCGGTTGATAAATCTAATCTCGAGCTCAACCCAAGCACCTTCCGCATCCGTGAGTGCCCCTACGTTCTGCAGAGAATGGAGAGCGTGCCAAGTGATCATCCGAAGATCCTGTCATTGTGACGCCAGGTCTCCTTATTATCGAGTCGGATTGGGGTGCGATCGAAATCCTCAGCAAGGATGCAACCATCGGCCCGGACCCCACAGTCGATCAGACCGTTTACGAGCGAGTCAAATTCTCTACTACCAGGTCAATGAAACAGCACTCCGGCGTCTTCGGCAAAAAATTCGTCGTCCCGTAAGCCTCTCCGTGCGCTGACAATCGTCGCAACAGTGCATGACTGATGGGATCGTAGCTTCTTATTGTTCACGCGCAAAGAATGGGTTGATATTGCGATCACGCACGGTGCAGACTACAATAACTCAGATAGTCTTGGTGCCACGAGTGCTATCTTTGCACAGGTACACAGGTGTTGTGTTTAGTGTTCATATGCTCATATGTCGGCAGAACACGTATAAGAGCGTACTCGACCGTCAAAACATCGATACCAGCTACAAGACTTTCGAGCGCTGCCCTGTCAACAGTGAGTTGAGTTCACCATTGAATGAGCCTTTTCAGCTTTTACTGACTGCCTTCAGAACGACCACCGGACATAGCGTTGTAGTAGTCGGTTCCGACGAGCTTCAGCAACGTGTACAAAGTATCCATGCTCTTGTATTCTCCTGTGCCGTAATTCAGATACTACCAGCTCTCCCGACCGTCAGGCAATAGCAAAACGAATGAACGATGCATGTCATTGAAAGCCTCACTTGACTTCCCCTGCGGTAGGCACCATATCACCCGTCTGCAATCTGCAGGGCCGTTGGACGGCATACGACAGGTGTGTTTTGTAGCCGTTGAATTGTCGAACGGTTTCCGCCCGGGTCGAAAATAGTATCCTTAGTCTATTGTTCGAACACAGCATGGGCATGCGCCGTAGGTCGCCCAGTTCTTGAAGTGCTGTGGTCATTTTCAATGAGGATGAACGGCCCATCGTGAAAGATCGCTTTTAGGAGTGGCTCCTCGTCGGTCTGTCGCGCAAATTACTGTTGCTTCTTCATATTCTATAACCAACAGTTGTCAACGTCGTCGCGCGTGAGTCCGGCGTCAGGGGGTCAGGCTGAACAGTGACTATGATCGGTGACAGTCTTGAACATTGAAAACCCGTGACGGTGTAGCGCGGGGAAAAGGTGCTTAGACGCACTGCGCACATAAGCGAGGCGTAAGAATTGCAGAAGGGCATTACAGCCGATATATCCAAGAAATTACAACGCATGTACCACTATCATACAATCATCTCGTCGTAGACTAGTTTTTGCACGAAACATCCGCTGCCCGACCGGGCTCTAGATACACTAAACAAGAACCATCCGCACGAAGAAGAAAGACCTCTCGGCCCCACCGCATCACAAAACACTCACCACGCGAGCAACAGGACCCCTACCAGCCCCGCCGCGCCGCCCCAGATACCCGCAGGACCAAGCCGGAGGGCAGCGTTCACCCCGGGCGCACCCGCCTGGACCCAGTCGCGCCACGCGGCGTACATCTCGACGACAAACGCCTGGCCCTCGGGCGAGCTCCCGCCTTGCGCGGCCCAGTTGTACGGGTCTACGACCGGCGTGAGCCACATCGCGGGCGAGAAGTGCGTCAGGCCCGCGCCCACCCCTGCGCTTGGCGTCGGCACGCTGTAGCTCGATGTTGCGCTCGAGGACGCGGAGATCGAGGAGTTGGAGGCGAAGGCGGAGGAGGCGGAGTAAGAGGAAGAGGTGGAGGCGGAGTAAGAGGAAGAGGCGGATGCGGAGGAGGACGGGCGGGTAGCGGTAAAGGACGTGGCGGGCCCGACGCCGTCGCCAGTGCCCCAGACGCCATAAGACGGCACGCTGCTCGATCCACCAACTGCAGACGCAGAGAGCGCCTTGCGGGACTTCTCTGCGTCGGGGACGTGCGTGTGGACGCCCTGGAGGAGCGCGAGGCGGTAGACGGTGCTCGCGAGGAGCGTAGTGGATGACGCGTCCAGGAAGGAGTGGCCCGTGTCAGTTGACTGCGTCTCGTTGGCGTAGTTGTGGAAGAGGGAGGTCTCGGAGTCCTGGAGATGGGGCAGCATAAGTACGGGACGCAGGGAGATGGCAATCGGGGATGTATGCAGGGATGGCGAGTTGGAAGACTTACCAAGTACTTGTACATCCCTTCATGAACCTCCATGATCCAGCTGCTCAGGTCGCTGATCTCGGTCGCCATACTGCTCGCGTACTGCGAGCGCATGATTGTTGCGAGAACGCGCGTCATGCCCGCCGCAGCCCATGCGTTGCCTGCCAAGCGACGAAAACACACATATACCGTCAGCGACGCGTAATAAAGTTAAGTACGAAGAATGCACAGAAGGAGTGTAGGATTTTTGATAGCTCGAGCAGGTGGAGACTCATACTGGACTTGCACTTAGATATGTTGCTGATGTGCGGGCCTCGCATCGTGCTTTCCTCGGCGAGGTAACGCGTGATTTGTAACCGGGCCAGGCGGACACTCACCTGTCGACCAGAAACCTGTGTCCACGTTGGTATCGCCCATGAGGATATGTTGCCAAAGACCCTCAGTCTGGTCATACAGATGCGAGCGATACAACTTGATCTGTTCATGCACACGTCAGCGGGCGGCAGATAGCAACGGTAGAGTCAATGCAACGCGCGATGAAGACACAGACAGGCCCGAGACCTGCGCTCCCAACGTAAGGCGCGCACCGGTCGCAGGGAGGGTACGGTAAGAATCAAGACGATTTTGCGTTCTGCATTATCTGACTGCATATGTTTGCGCCTTGACCTTACGCCGCGCACCCTCCCTCTCCTCGCGCGTGCGTCCAGCTATGGGCACTCACCTGGGTATAGGCCTCTTGGACTAGGGATTGGTTCCCCGTAACAACGCCGTAGTAGGCGAGGAAAGGGGGGACCATGTAGACGGAGTCGGCCCTAGACGCAGTGACGTTAGCACGGACCACGGTTGAATCGGCATGGATACAGCGGTGGTCAAGGCCGGAATGGCGGGGAGGACGAACAGTGGGAAAGCGAGGTAGAGATGGGGAAAGAAAACGGAGACTCACCAGAGCTGAACCTGCTCAATACGATGGCTGATCGCGCCGTCGTCCGTACGGGGCACGACGGTGAGCAGGTATTCTAACTGCTCGCTGGCCGCACGGGCATACGTGACGCCCCTCCCCAGGTTCACACCGCGCGGATTGCTCGCGTTGAGCGGATTGTTGAGCTGAGGCTCCGGAGCGCCGGTCCAGTTGGCGAGGAGGATGGCGACACCTAGGGAGGCAGGGTCGCCTGCGGCGCCGCCCTGGACATACATGACGGGCTGGGGGCCAGTTGAGTTGGAACGGTTCGCGGCGACATTGTGAGCAATCTGGAGGACGGGCTGGAGGGCGGTGTAGTTGTACGGATTACTGGATGAGTTGCCCAGGGGCGGGGGGATGGAGGCGTTGAAGAAGACGGCGTAAGCGGACGCGTCGGACTCGACGAGGGCCTCGGACTCGGTGCCGAGCTCCCACCTGGAGGGAAGTCAGCGAGGTAAAGCGGCGGGGGACGCGAGATGCGCACGTCTGCTGGGCTGCGAGCCAGAGGTTGTCCTTGACGGCGTTGATCTGGGCGTCAGACAGGTTTTGCGCGGCGAGGCGGGAAAGGAGGGGGGAGAGGCCGAGGAGGGCGGTGAGGAGAGAGAGGGGGGAGGGCGCGCGCATGCCGGGTGACGGTGGGGGTGGGTGAAACGACGACGAGGGCGACGAGGCGGAGGGCGAGAGGGATGCCTACTTATAAGCCAACGCCAACGGATGGACGAGCAGCATGGCGAGACCGGAGGACGCGCTCACTGGCAGCCCCTGGGCACGCAGACGCTGGGCAGACGTCCGCCTGATCTCAGTCTGGATCTCGAGCGATACCCGGTGGGGACGATCTCCATCTGCCATCTCCCGCTCTCCCGCCCTCCTGCCCTCCTGCCCGTCTATCAGCGCCATGAACGCTGTCTCTCTTTCCATCTGTCGCCTCCATAATGCCCTGTGATCCACCACATGTGCTGCCGCCATGTCTGTCTGGAAAAGTGCATAGCAACGTGGATCGTCCAAGCCATAGACCAGGCAGGTGCTTTTCGTAGTTCCCGAACCTTTTCAAGCAAATTCTACTCGCTCGAGTGCGCAGCGTGTTGCAGCGGTCACTCGATGCTTGCCCACAGTAGTGTCTTATCGTTGACACGAGGTCCGAACTACAACGTTCACGCTGCTCTCCCGGAGGAAAAGGTACTTCGTACGCTCGAACGACACACTGGGTACGCACTTCTCTGCCTCCTTCAGCGCTCGTATCAATCACCTCCATCCATGACTACGGTACGTGTTTCCCTTCTCGGACTGAACTTAAAGTCCGTGGTTCCTCGGATCATACAGTATCTACCACCTATCCATTACAGTCGTGCGCACCCATGCTTTCCACCGGCGCAAGGAACGTATTACTCGTCACTCGCAGGCCAACCAATTCATCGTTCGCTGCATACATACTAAAATGACTGGTGCGTACAAGGCAAACTGAGACCAATCCACTCGCATTGGATCGCGGAGCGCACGACTGCAGTGTATGCGTCCATCCAGGGCGAAGCCGGACTTTTTAATCGCAATTGAGTGCTCCTGACAGCCATGTCGCACGAGTTCAGGTCCGACTGAGGCACCGTATTCCAACGAGCAGATTTCCAGACCGACAGCATCGGAGTCTTCGACCCAACGTTGATCAAGCACAAGCTACACTTCAAACAGTCTTGGGGACAAGTCCATCGTCGTGTCATCTCGCCAAAGTTGTTACAACCTGTTCGGAACGCGCAATACTGCGTATGCGTCGCGAGCACTGGGCGGTCCTGACATCTTCCGTTCAGACCGCTCGAAACTAACATTTGGCACGGGCGACACTGCGCTCTGGGGATCAGAAAGGGGAACAGCGTACTAGTAGTGCAGTTGTCGAACGATGGACGCTAGGTTTAAGCAGCTATGTGTCACATTTTCGTGCACGGTACTGTTGTATGGTCGAGAGTACTATCCAGTGTGCACGAGCCAGCAATTCGTAGTTCATGCGTTGGCAGACTGCTTCACAAACTCGATCAATGCCCTGCATACCGCCACTCAGTCAACCACCGCGTACAAGCACAGATGCGCTCACCTTGTTGGTCTCCCAGTAAGGCCCTTCCCTTGGTACTCGTTGCCTCGGGTGCTCTGTCATAAGCAAATGTCATGATTGGTCTTACGTGATTACAAAGACGCGACTCACCTCCATCGTCCCCGCGATGTCCAGATGGGCCCACCTCACCCTTGGCTCGCCACCCGCGTTCTCTTCCGCCAGCTCGACACCCTCGACGAACGATTTCAAGAAGAGCGCAGCCGTACAGCTACCGGCGTCTCGCCCGCCGATCTGGGGGCATCGAACAAGACGCGTCAACAAGATTACGTGGCGCGTTAGGACGGAACGATGGAAAGACGCACATTACACAAGTCAGCGTTCGAGCTGGTAATCTGCGGTGCATATGCGTCTGACAGGGGCATGCGCCAGAAGAGGTCGTGCTCCGTCTTCCCCGCTTTCTCGAGGTCGCGCCACAAAGAGTCGGAGTTCTGCAGTGCATCGCATCATGCGCGTTTCCTCAGCACATCCGGGAAGCATTTCCACCAACAGACCATGCGTACCGTGAAGGCTCCCGTGTATACCTCGCCAAGCGCAACCATCATCGCACTATCCAGGCAAATAAATCAATCGAGTACGCTCTGTGCAGAAGCACTTCCAAGTTACCCAGTCAGCGTCGCAACATCCACGACGGAATGCGGCTTGTATTCCGTCGTTCCATAGTACAATGCATCTGGTACCTCGTTTAGACTCAAAAACCCACAGCTCATTCATCAAAGTACTTGCCGGCAAGAATCAGCCGTCCTTCCGCGTCAGTGTTATCAATCTGAATAGACTTGCCGTTCATCGCATACACGCTGCCGGTTGTAGATCATCAGCGCGAACAAAGTATTATGCTTTGCAGAAAGACCAACATGTCACCAGGCTTGTTCGCGCTAGGTCCAGGCATGTTTTCCGTCAGGGGGCACAGAACAACGAGGTTGGCCCTACAATTCCCCAACTCAGGGTATGAGCACGCATTCTCCATCTAAATCGATCGCGAGCGTACGGAAGCTTCAACTGCGCGATTGCGAGTGCGGCAGAACAGACCGCAGCTGCTCCGCCTGTGCCATACGTCAAATCTTATCGGTGTACACACACAAGCCCAGTCAAACTCACCCATGTCACCCCGCATAAGTTCCATGCCCTACACATGAAAAGAGGTAAGCCTCGCATTCAACTGACCCAGGAGCGCCTGTAGCACGCACGGCGGCAGGCTTGATTGATATTCCGCCTGTATCGAAGGTGACGCCCTTACCAACGAACATGAGTGGTTGAACGTCGCTTGTAGCACCCTTGTAATGACTGTATTCCAGTCATTGTCAACCGCTTTCGGGGGCTCATAATGTACGAAAGGGAACGACGCGACGCACATCTCCAGGAACTTGCACGGCTCCGACGAGCCTTTCGCCACGGATAGGAATGTACGCTGGCATGGTATGGATCGCATGTTATGGGCGCCGGGAGATGAGCAGATCAGATATCTGTCTGTTTGGGATCCAATGCGATGCTCACCATGCCCTTCTCAGACGCCCAGGCTGTCGTAGGGGTTCTCAGTCACGATGCATGATAACAAGGATAATAGTGGCTATGGTGGATGAGCCGAGTCAACCAACACCATACGAGACTGACCTTGGTCGCGGACGAAGATTTCAACGTTCGACAGCCCTGCGAACTCGGCCTTGATACGTTCAGTAAAGGCCTAGAGGAACACGAACGTCAGAGCTGTGGAAGGTGATGGGTATAGTTACTGGAGGACGTCATGGAAACGAGCGTCCGCTAGTATTCTAGGATAGCGCGAAACAGCACCGGAGAGACATGTGTTCCAGGTCGAAGGAGAACATTCAAACGTACCGTCGGAGTCATCATATTCCCTGGGAGTTCGGACAGCTGCGGGGGTATCACACACCGCTCAGCAAAGTTCACATGTCAGCAGTCATTATAGCTCACTGTTCTCGCAAGGTTCTGTGCGCGGGCATACACTACGCCCTCGTCCCAAGCCTTCGCATCGCCCCCCACAAGCGACCGCAGCTCGAGCCTCCCCGGGAGCGGGTTAGTATTCCGAGGATCAAACTGTGAGGTAGGTTTCGTTTTCAGTGTGAAATCGTACAGCGCAAGGTGGGATGCGACAGCTAAGCCGACACATGAAACTCAATAAGCAACTTTGGCGCTGACGAGAAAATAACACACCGGCAGCGTGCGGGTCCACACTCGCGTCCACGAGCACGGTCTCACCGTCTACGCCATCGCCGAGGCCTCTAGTAGCCTTGACAGCGCTGCCAACCGCCTTACGAATGACCTCCCTCCTCTCCTCGCCGATCTTTGTCACCCACTTGTCACCCAGACTTGTCAGCACCGTGACATCTTTGCCTTGTGCACCGGTACCGCGCGGGGTATCGTAGAAGATGCGTGTCGTTCCAGCGTTGGCTGGCTTCTTGGCTTTACCGGTGGGAGTCGAATTCCATAGAGTTGCAGCGTCGACATTTTTCGCAGCCGACGACGGAGACCGTGGATCGATTGGGAGAACGTAGACAGCTGAGCGGGGAAGTGTGGTGGAGAGCGTTCGCCAGGAGAAGGTAGACGTGTGGGTGAGCAGGCGGTTACCGCGTCGAGAGAGCATGGCAGAAGACAGGTAGGGGCTCTGGATGACGGTGACAGCAAATACCAAGGCGTGTCGGTCGTGCGCATCGACGCGAAGAGACGGACGCGTGACCGTGTGTCTCTTCTGCACGCGACGCAAACTTGAGGACGGAGGCCCCAATACCTTTTTTTGCAGTATCATGAATTGCCTTGCTGCCCACGCAAGCTGCTCCGAAACATAGCGAAACATAGAAAACGTCTATTAACCAAACCCCACTAAATACATACAAACTATGTGCGTATTCTACGCTACTATATCAGACGTACTATCCGTGTCCCGGGCCCGTCCTATCGTTGAATTTTGCGTTGTCATAAATCAGACTTGTGCAAATTGCGACGAGCATCCTGCTTAAGTTTCCTTCCCCATCGTAATACTGCGTGGCTCGGTCAAGCACTGGGCAAGATACACCATGCTTTGCGCTGCTCGCTCGACCGCTGAGGAAGGCTGATACATCATGAGCTGAAGCCGCCAACGGGTGAAGTATGAGCTGATCCACTAATTCGCGCGAACGAGTTTCACGTACGACAGACAATCAATGCGAAAGCAATGCTACAGCTCCATAATCTTTTTACATAGCAAGTCGCATGCATTATGAAGGGGTCGATGGGATCCTATACCCGTTGGATCCTCAGATGAATGTCACTCACTCACACGAAGTAACATCGCACAACATAAGTGAGCTATGTTCACCGGGAAAGGCGCCCAGTCTTTTACTCACCGCAGGTGCGTACTTAGACCCACTCCATGACCTTGGTTGGTCACCTTCTTGACAAAGTTAGGCAGATTGCCTGCGACCCGGAGAGCACGCTTTTAGGAGGGCGAGTGAATAACCAAGAGGAGTCTTTCATGAGACGGTTGATGGACGTCATCGGGAGGGGCAGTGCGAGACAGCATCAGCGACTCGGGTTTGATGCGTGGATCTGCACATTCAGTTGCGCGGGCCGGGCGCAAGCTCGGGCGAGTTGCCATCAGTGGATGAACGAGCGTATGACAGATACATGCGTATATTTACAGAGGACGATGTGTGGTCCGGACGGGACGCCTCCGGAGTTTCGTTGGTCGGCGGCGGGGACGAGGTGAGTGATGGATGATGTCAGGCGGTGTACTGTCATGTATGGCAGGACTCGGCACGCACTCTAAGTGGTTCGGCGGCGAGTAACCTATGTAGAGGACCGTAGGAGGTTGAGCGGACATGAGCATGAGAGAGCACGAACCGCTGTGGCCACGGATGTAGGTATCGCCATAGCGATTGGTGAGCGTGCCGCCGACGAGTTCCTCGGTCTGCTCGAGGGCGATGATCATGTACTCGTCCAGGCACAGAGCACGCCTGTCCGGAAGCTTGAGCGCACGCGGGGTGGCGGACGAGCGAAGGGTCACGTACCGCGGTAGTCGATGCCGGAGGTAAGGCGCACTACGACGCGCTTGCCGACGAAGGAGGTCAGTCGGCGACGCCTGCGCAGCTAGTGGTGGTGGTTGTGGTGGCGGTGACGGTGACGGCGGCGATGGTAGCAGCGTCGTCGGCGAGGGGCGGGCAAGGAAGGCGGGAGAAAGGGGATGGCGGGCGTCCGTTGGGATGCGGGGTAGCGCCCGCTGCTATGGTGTGGATGACGTCCGTGGCGGGCTTCCGTCTTCATTATTCGAGTCTGAGTCCGCTCCTGGCCGTCGCCCGACGAAGCGCAGCGCGCACTCGGGTCTCTGCGCGCTCCCACTCTGCTCTCCCTCTGCCCGTCATGCCAGACGCGCATATAACCACCCTCGACGGCCTCCAACGCTCCCCGCCAGAGCACGTCGCCTTCCCCGCGAGCCCCGACGACGACCGCCCGCCGGACCACGTCCGCTTCGCCGAGCCCCCGCACGCTGCCCTCGACCCGTCGTCGTCTGGCTCTCGCGACTCGGAGGGCGCGCCCCTCTCCCGTACGTGAGTACCTCATCTCCAGCCATGTCTCCGCCCTCGCTCGCTCCCGATTCTCAATATCCCGACGTCATCGATATCAGCTGGCGCACAAACCTCCGCTACGATCCCCGCATCGGCGACGAGGACGAGGATCAAGACCTGTATCGGTCCTACCACGGCCCCCGTGATGCTCATCCTCTTCCACCCCTCCGTCAAGTCCGTATTGAGACCCCGTCCTGGGGCCCTGGTAGATCGCATGGTCGTTCATCGCCCAGTGACACCGACAAGCACCCTCAGCGGCGCGAAAAGCGGTCTTGCGCCCAGTACCTCACCGTCTTTCGTCAATCCGCCGCCAAGTACTTTCCTTTCGACCTCGCATGGATTCCTGCCAACTTCTCCTGGCCCAAGATCAAGCCTGTCATACGCAGTTCCGCCATGGCCTTTGTCTCGGTTATCTTCATGGTCCTTGCTCCAGTGGAGCGCATGTCCGGGCAGGTCAGTCCTATTCATCCGTCCTGTACTGTCCCATATAACTTCCGTTGCAGGCTACATTCTTACTCCTCGTCTGTGCGTGGTTTCTCTCCCTGTCCTCAATTTCCATTATTTACCCCACTTTCAGCTGCATTCCTCGACCCGCCCGCCGATCCCTTCATCTCCGTCCTCGAGCGTGAGCTCCTTTTCGCCCTATTCATAACCATCGGCTGGGCGTGCGTTTTCCATCCGCTTCCTGCTCCACTCGCTCTAATCTATCTACAGATGGTCATGCCTAGGAATATTCTTTGCCCACCTCGCCCGCCATCATACCGACTACAGCGTAACCTCCGCACAGGCACTGACCGGGCAGTACATCGAGGCCGGGCCCACTGTCATCTGCGCCGTCTGGGTCTTCCTCGGCGTCGCCTTCTTCCTCTTCATCAGGGTCAAGAAAGGGCCTGGCCCCTATGTCATACCCTCCGTCTTTGGTGCTGTCACCATCGACATCTCCTTCATCACCGCCGTCCTCTTCCCCTACCCGTACTACGCCGTCGGTCGCGTGATTGTCCTCCCCCTCGTCCTTCACTGTGGATTGTGCATCCTTGCCAGCGCGACCATTTTCCCGAGCACCATTACCGCCCAATATGCCGCTGCCCTCGCGCGTAGCCTCGAGCCCCTCGAGGCGGCCCTCCGCGAGCACCGTGCTGTCCTCGCACTCCTCCCCTCCGACGCCGCCTTCCCTGCAACGGTGCAGAAGATTACTGGCCTCATCACCAAGGCCGAGGGGGGACTCGGGCCCGCGGCGGCTGCGCTCCGCCTCGTCAAGAACGACATCGTGTTTGGACGGTTCGCGCCGATGGACATTGGAAAAATGCAGGATTTCGGACGCCGCCTTGTTGTACGCGCGAATGGTCTCGGTATCTTCTTCACGCTCATCGACCCTACCCGCGAGCGCTTCCCCGTCACACCCCTCCCGAGCAGGACCAGCACCCCGGCTATGACCCCTGTCTCCTCTCGCCGCCAGTCGTTCTCGCAACCTGGCACACCTACCTTCAACCCCAGTTCGCCGGATCCACGGTCGGATCCTGACTCTGTAGCGTGGGGCCGCAGCCCACCGCCCTCGCGCCCTGAAAGCCCTCTTCCGAGTGTGAGCGTCGCTGAGACTAAGGACCGCGGGAGACTCCGACATCGCGTCGGCCACACAGGGAAGAACCCCAGTGGTTCGATGTCCTCGCTCCGGCTGACGCTCAGCCGCCACCTCCATCTGCGCCTCCGGAAACCCGAGCAAGAGGAAGACAGTCAGAATCAGCGTCTGCACTTCTCCCTGCTTCATATGGCGCACACGCTCTCGCTACCGCACGCAAACGGCCCCGCGGCAGAGAGCGCAGTTGCAGTGTTCGAGAGTCAGCGCTACCTTGCGCTCGAAGCAACAAGACTGAGCCATCCCGATAGCCCCGAGGCGACGGAGACTTTCGTGTCACTTCTCGGGGAGAGTTGCGAGGAGCTACTGACTGCATGCGCGGATGGAGTACGCGTGACGAGGGAGTGGGTCGGCGGCGTGAGGAGCGGGTGGCTGGAGAGCAGGAGGAAGGCGGAGGCGAGCAGGGCGGAAAGACTCGTAAAGATGGCAGATGTGAGGTTCAGGGTGGATAGCGCGTTGACGAGGTTCAGGAAGGATTACCGGTAAGTTTAATGGTGCTTCGCGAGTGAAAGGGGCTTATGATATGGGTGTAGACATAAAGTGCTCGATCCCTATCGATCGGCGTTCGACCCTAGTCGCGTCGGGTCGCCGAACGCAGATGGGACAGTCGAACCGCCGCCGCATCGCTACCTGTTCCACTGCTACGTGTATCAATACCACCTTATTCAGTTCTGTATGGCGGTTCTTGACATGGTTCGTCATGACTCGTTATCAAAGTATCCACGATGCTGACTTGTACTCTATCATAGATTGATGCAATCATGTCTCTCGAGGAGAATAAGAAGAAGCCGCGTCTGTGGGGTCCGTTCATGCCTGTCAATTTCAAGAAGGCGGTTCTGAGCTGGGGTGGGAGTCAGTACGATGCGACGGTGGAAGCAGAGAGCAATAACGACGACGAGGATCCCGGTACGACTTGTCATACAGTACGCATTGCTTGAGCTGATGCGCATGACTAGATGCTATCCCGGGTATGCAGACGGATTGGGATGAAGACCTGGGTCAACCGACCCGTAGAGATCCCGATGCCCTTCCGCCTCAAACGCCTTTTGAGCATGTTATGTCATGGTTTCATACGGTGCTCATGGCCTTGACGGGCGGGAACATGCTCTTCGCCCTCAAGGCCGCCACACTGACCGTCCTGCTGATGATCCCCTCGTTCCTGAAGCACACCGCGCACTTTGCATACGAGGAACGATTCGTCTGGGGTATCTTCATGGGCCAGCTCACACTGGCGCGGTTCAGAGGCGACACGACCTTCGCCCTCGTCTCACGTCTGATGTGTACGCTGTTCGGTGGCGTTACGGGTATGGTAATGTGGTACATATCCGCGCAGAAGGGCATCGGCAACGCGTACGGGTACACGGCCGTGCTCGCGTTCTGTACGCCGTTCTTCTACTACGGTCGCCTGTACTGGCCGGGCCCGCTGTTTTCGAACGTCATCTACTTCGTCACGACGACAATTGTGCTCGGTTTCTCCTGGCAGAACTCGCACTTCCCGGCGGTATTCACCTTCTACGGCTGGTCGCTCGCGTGGCGTAGGTTCGTGCTCGTCGTCGCGGGCGTCACGGCTGCATTCATATTCGGCCTCCTTCCCCCGAGCACCACGCTCCGCAAGTACCAGCGCACGATGCTGAGTACGACTGCAGCAGAGCTTGGGAGTATCTATTGCTCGATCGTTAGCTTCGCAAATACGAGGGGCAGGCACGAGGTCGACCGCGGGGAGATTGTCCAGGCGCTGATCGCTATTCGGCTGAAGCTCAAGCGCTCGGTGATGCTGAAGACGAATATCATCTACGAATTCTCTCTTCGAGGCAAATGGCCCGCGCAGCGGTATCAACGTATCCTGGAGCTACAGATGTGAGTAGACAATCATTATATCCTTCATGCAGAACATCAACTGATCGAATTGCAGGCAAATTGCATTCCTCCTCTCGCATCTGATGTCAGTCGTCGAGCACCTCGACCCTGCGTGGTCGCGTGCGTTCCTCCGGCGTACGCGTCTTCTGGACGCCGATTTCCAGGGAGACGTGCTAGCGGTTATCAGTGCGTTCGGTATCTTGGTTAATTTTGCGTGCATCATTGCTCACCGCTTGCGTGCTAGGCATGATCTCGACGGCGTTGCGCACAGGCACGCCTCTACCGCAAGTGACGCCGTGTCCACTTGTAGACCGATTTATGGTCTATACTCATGGATTGAACATCGTTCGACAGGAGGAAGACGATGACTATGGTCTGCCGCGGACGATGACGATCGACACTTTAGAGAATGAACAATATCTGTGCGTCTGCCCTGCTCCCGTACGCTTTGCTAACTGATATTCAATTTCCACTGGTAGTTCGTTTGCCGTCGGAGTGACTACGGCATTTGGTATCATTCTTCGGCTGGACAAACTCATGGTCGCAGCGAAAGAGCTTGTTGGTGAGCAGTATCATATCCACGGCATCGGCATCCCCGCAGAAGCGAGAGCTTTTATGGAAAACACCGCGGCAGAGAAAATAGGGAAGGAAACATGAGGACGGTTGTGACATCGCAGGCAGGACAGATATACTATATGAATGGATTGTACAGTAAGTTTCGCCACATTCGCTTCCTAACTCTGTATGCAATGGACCCGGATGGAGGATATTGAGTACTAGAGGTCGCTCGTAATTTGTACGTATCATTATTGTAGTACACTTCAGTAAATGCATGTCTTCAGTGTTATCTCAGTGCATGGCATCAGCTGCAACTAGACGCGAAAGCCGAGACTCATTCGCGAAGTAGTTTAGACCGTGCGGCTTGTGCGCCAGTGCACCGCTCGCTTGCTCCGCCACGCCCTTGACCCGCTCAGCGCCCTCCGCCGCGGCGTCCTTCTTCCCCTCGAGATCATACCACTGCGCGACCGAGTTGCTCAACGTCCCCTTCGGCCCGCGTTTCTCCCCACTCAAGACCTGCGGCTCCGCGCCAATTGCGAAGTGCATGTCGCCGTCCTTCTTGACGATGCCTCTACCCGTGGCGCGCCAGCCGCCGAACAGTCCGCCGCCCCCTGTGCCCTTGCGCATATGCTCGAGCTCACTCCAGAATCCCCGGAGTCCCGCGACCGTGCCCCGCATCGTCGAACACGTCGGCGCGCTTGCCGACGTCCCACAGGAGCCCGTCGACACCCTCGAGCGCCGCGCATACCTGCTGCTCGAGCAACGCCCGCAGCGCGTCGTGGAAGCGGCCCACCATGATTGGGCGCAACACACTCACGAGCACCGAGTGGTTGCTCTGTGTGATCTTCACGTCAACATCGTCAGAGATACACGCCTCGACGCGCTGGACCTCGAGGAACCCGCCCCGTAGCGTGCGCTCCTTCAGTGTAGCGGATCGGTCATCGAGCGCTTCGGAAGGTACACCAGACATACCATTGCACGCATCGGCAG
This sequence comes from Daedalea quercina L-15889, assembly GCA_001632345.1. Taxonomy (NCBI): domain Eukaryota; kingdom Fungi; phylum Basidiomycota; class Agaricomycetes; order Polyporales; family Fomitopsidaceae; genus Fomitopsis; species Fomitopsis quercina. Next base: position 21,264 of record KV429195.1, read on the forward strand.
CGTGTACTTTGGACGCGCTGCGCTGTGCATCCATGCCATCGTGCCAGCTAGACGGTACGACCTTCAGGTCGTCCCAATGCACATGCTTGCGGTCTTCGTAGCCAATAGGACGCACGACCATCCGCGCGTTCGTCGATATGCGTAGGGGCGCGGGCACTTGCGGTCGAAATGGCGGCGGCGGCGGCAACAGCAGCAGCAGCGGATATGCGTCCACGCAAGGATCGTGGCCGGTAGCGCGCACGACGAGGTTGACGTTCATTGATACGCCTACTGGCGCGGGTACTCGCGAGATGGACGGCAGCGGGCGACGGTATATGCAGCGGCGGCGGTTGAGGCAAGTGAGGGATGTCCTGTTCATCCCACGGCTCTGCCAGCTGAACCAGAGAGGGTTCAGCTGCGCTGGAGCAACTGGGAGCTTGCACCTCCGCAAGGACATGCAAGCTATCTTGAGACACGGCTGGACACGTTATGTAACAAACATCGGGTACGGCCTGTAGATCGTCCCGGGACGCATTAAAGAGGCCCATTTTTAATAAAACAGTAAAATTTGGGACCGGAATTCTGGGCTGTAAATTGGTACAGAGGTCCTCCATATGATGTAGATGAAGGGTACCAAGTTTGGGGCAAATTCGGCGGACCGGTTCTCGAGCTATGCCCCATTCTTTCTACTTATGGGCACATTTTTCTCTTGTGCAGAGCAAGAACCGCTGCACCAATCAACAAGATTGTTAGGGGGGAGCGACGACAACGCGAGCGCAGCGAGCGTTTGAGGAGCGAACCGACAGGCGACAGGTTCTGGAGAATCCAGGACCACCCTGTTTCGCTCTTTTATAGAGCTCATCAGGCCTGCTCAACGGTT
>KV429196.1:0-22011 GCA_001632345.1 Daedalea quercina L-15889
GGTCCATCATCAACGGGTGGGTGTATCTCCTTACAGCTATGAAGACCTTTTGCGGAGGATCTACTGATCCTTTCTAGCTTCGGCTACAACACTGCAATCAGCGAGTTACTTACGGTTCCTCCTTATGTCTGCGGAGGTACACGTCACGCAAGTGCTCCGCGTAGACTACTGTTCACCTTGGAACCTAGTCATTACACTCATTGTGTTTGCGGTCTCGTCGGACATGCTGAAGATGCGCTCGCCATTCATCCTTGCGGGGCTGCTCATGTGCCTCATCGGTTTCTCTATCAACATATCTGATGCCGCTATGGGTGTGAAGTACTTTGGAACTTTCCTCTGCGTTTCCGGGGCATATGCTGCCCTCCCGGGCGTTGTCGCGTGGTAAGTTTCGCGATATTCCACTGTCCGCTTCGTATCTTACTGCACGACGTCGACCAGGCTGGGCAATAACCTTGCAGGGCAATATAAGTGTGCGATAGGTATGGGGATGCAGATCGGGATTGGAAATTTCGCAGGAGCCATAGCCAGCAACATATACCTCTCGCAAGACGCCCCGCGCTATATTCTCGGACGTGCGTATTCATGCAGGAGGCTCGAAGCAAACACCCTAACGTCTCGCCAGATGCGCTCGAGCTGATGTTCATTAGCATTGGCCTTATCTTTCTGTTTCTGACTGTCTTGTCATACAAATCAGTAAACAGGCAGAGGGATGTCGAACAACGTGAGCTGGATAGGCAGAGAGCGCAGTACACCGCAGAGGAGTTGAGAAGGATGGGAGACCGCGCGCCTGATTTCAGATATACTTTGTAGCGCGTATTACCAGTGGCGAATCGATTTTTGCATGGCAGTCTGCGGGCAGGTGCGCCCTCGAGTTTCATCGACAATTGAATACTCATATAGGTGCTCATGTGATGGGTACTAGAAGAATTTCACGCCATGGTCATTATGACACTTGAACACGATCGCCGTACGCGTCGACCACCATGATGCTGACAGTCTTGACTGCGGCCTGAGGCCCGGTCAAGCGCTGATGCGAACTTCCCCATGGCATACGTTTGCACATCTTCCACTCGAAGATCAATGTGCCCAAGTGGCCCACTATGTAGTGCATGACGAACTATAGTATATGGGCTTGTCGTAGAAGTCTTTCATGACAGACCCGCATTATGTCACGCGTTCGGCGCTAGCGCTGCTAACTTAGATAAGTATTAGTACCCCGGGCTCTCGTAGGCGAGAATGCAAATTCACTTCACATTCAAACGTTCAAGCGCCGATGTTGAATGCACCATGTTGACCTCGATGAGTATATCGGCGGCCTCGTGTGCGAGTGCCCTGGGAGCATAATGCTCGAAGGGGAATCGTATGAGGTATATGTGAACTGAAAATCGTATCCCGCAGGTATCCCGCTGAACCTTTTTTTTTATCCCTTTATTGTCCGCGAGGGCCGGGCCCTATGTAGACAAGTCTCGTACTGTATGTAAGTAGCTGCTCTAGGTAACGACGTCGGGGTGTGCATAGTATGTGCCCCGCTGAACCTTATCCTCTCTGCCAGGCACTATCTCGACGAGCAAATATCGCAGCGGAGCTCGCCACGACCCCGCTTTCCAACACTCGATATGTTTCAGCATCATGCAGAACCTATTCGAATGTACGCAATATCTAATATGTGACGCAAAAGCCTTCCTAGTCCAGGCAGTCTTGATCTTGCAATTCAACCCCCACGAGTGCGGAAGGCAAATCAGTGATGTCTGCAAGTGGCATTGCACTCAGCTGACACGTAGGTGGTAGGTTGCAAGCATTCTCATGTGGCCGCTCATCGCGGTTTCACCATGATTCAATTAGTAAACTCGCGGTGCTTCCACGTTAGGAGAAATGAACCACGGTTATCTATATGTACAATGTGTAGGTTGTGTCACGGATGGGAACCTGGGTCACTTCGCAGGACCCAGCCCCTCAAAGTTCATAAGGCACAAGGTATAGAAAGCCTTCCTGCTTGCACATCTGACTATCCCCCAGGGCCCTCCTGGGAGGACCCGAGAAAGCGCTGGACTAGACCTGGCACCATACGAAATTGCTGTCAACTCGCTAGTAGGTGAGGCAACGCCACTGCTACCATGAGGATGCTCGGCTCATACGGTAGTCGACCTACTACCTCTGCCTCTTACCGCCATGTCGACTCGGACCAAAGCAAGCCTGACAGATAGCCTCAAGGAAGAGAAGGACGACACTGTCGCGGTAGAGAATGTCGAAGATCAGGGACAAGAAGAGGAGGCCATGGAGGAGGCGCGCCCATCCACTCTTACCACCGAGCAGGAGAAGAAAATGTGGCGCAAGGTCGACATGCGCATCCTCCCAATTCTGACAGTCATGTATTTGTGCGCCTTCATGGATAAAGGTAATCTCCCGCTTGTGACGGCTAGCGTGATGTGCTTACAGGAAATTGGTAGCGAACATTGGTGCGTTCTTCACGTAGATCGTCTTGAAGTGGTGTGCATGTTTCACACCTCTGCTTTCGCGCTAAACTTCTAGGAAATGCGAAGCTTCAAGGTTTGGCCTCGCAATTGGATTTGACTGGTCATAAATATAATATCGTTTTGGTACGTTCCTGGACCCTCTCGGTGCCAAATCCCTCACAGTGATATCGTGATAGACGGCGTTCTTCATTGTGAGTGTCTGAATCAACACAGAAACCGTGTACTCCTTCCTCCCACTAGCCGTTTGCCCTATCGGGCGCCTTCACGAAGTGAGCAGTCTCGTGCGGGGGCGCAAAGACGTGCTGACCACTTCTTAGTCTCCTTCTGAATAAGTTTCGCCCATCACGGTAGGTTACACAGCGACTTCGTCCGTGAGTACACTCAATGTTGCCAACTTGAGGTGGCTTCCAGCGGTCATAGTCAGTATATCGTGGTAACAACTACCATTCTTGCGCTCACATCACCTTGGTAGATTGTCTCGGGAATCACGATGTAATTCACACCCGCATGGCTACACCGACTTTGACTGACCTTCTTCTCGGAGGACGTTGACGGGACTAGTCAAATCGTACGCGGGATTATTATGTTTGCTCTGATTTGGGCGTCACTTTAGCGTCGCATAGGTATCCACAGTTGATGGGTGCACGCATAGTCCTCGGTATCGCAGAAGCCGGACTTTTTCCTGGAGCGATGTACTAGTGCGTATTCCACATGACAATTCTACCGGGGTTCAGCCCTCATTCTTCATAATATCACGCGGATGAGCCAGTATGACTCTATGGTACCCGCGCTACATGCTACAATACCGGATTGCAATATTCGAGAGTGGTTCAACACTTGCGGGTGGGTGCCTCCAGAATACATGCATTGCGGAGATAAAAATTACGTACTTGCAGGAGCATTCTCTGGGCTGTTCGCCTATGGCATCTCGTTCATGTCTGGTACTGCAGGTTTGCTCGGGTGGTCTTGGATCTTCGTAAGTCGTCATGCCTCACACAGCAGCTGTCTATTCATTTTCCATAGATTCTAGAAGGCATCTTGAGTCTCGTTGTTGGCCTTATCGCGTGCTTTAGTGGGCCATCATCCCTCCTTGTTACCGTTCGCCGCGGCGGGGCTGATAGCTGGTACAGTTTTAGTCGACATACCTGACACAGCAAAGTTTCTTACCAAAGAGGAGCGCACGTTCATAGTATGGAAGAAGTCGCTGTCAGCAAGAATAACTACAAATGTCAAGAGTGACAAGAATTCACTAGAATACGACAACTCGTTAGTTGGAGAGGAAGAACGATTCGAAATGCGACACTTGGTAGCGGGTGTGCTTGACTGGCAGGCACGTATGCGACTGCTCTGCGTAGTAGGCGAGCTATTGAACCCCCGTGGGCAGGTATGGGCGTTGATGGTGCTGAACGTCAGCGTCGCCGCTTCTTGTGGGTTGAAAGATATCGCACTTGCCAACGAATCTGACACCTTTCCGCTCCGTCCCAGTGTACGGGATATCTCTCTTTCTTCCGTATGTCATCCACATGATACTACCTTCATCCACTGGCTAAAATGATAACGCTGTGCAGGTCCATCATTCATGGGTGCGTAGCATGCCCCGGAGCTAGTTCACCGATGAAATACAGCTCGTTCTCTTTAGCTTCGGATATAATACGGCCATTAGTCAGCTGCTAACGGTTCCGCCGTACGTCTGTGGAGGTACATCTGAAACTTCCAAGACCATTGATTGTGACTTATTCGCAGCCTAGTCATCACAGTCATTGTCTTCGCGATATCTTCGGACGAGCTGAAGATCCGCTCTCCGTTCATCTTCGCTGCACTCCTGATGTGTCTCGCCGGCTTTTCCATCAACATCTCGGACGCCACGATAGGTGTCAAGTACTTCGGGACGTTCTTATGCATCTCTGGGTCCTATGCCGCGCTCCCGGGTGACTTCGCATGGTAAGCCGTACCATCTCTTCCCGCGTCCCTGGGCAACTCACCGCCCTCTGTCGAGCAGGATCGGCAACAATCTTGCAGGGCAGGGCAAGCGTGCGATTGGCATGGGGCTCCTGGGCAGTCTTGGCAATTTTGGGGCAGTGCTGGCCAGTAATGTATACCTCGCGCAGGACGCGCCATACTATAAATTTGGTCGTGCGTATGCGGTACCCTTGGGCCAGAACGGCCATACTGACATGCTCTTCAGACAAAATCGAGCTGATAATGGTGGGCATCGGACTGGTCTCCGTGCCCCTCATCGCCTTGGCATACCGACAGGTGAACAAATGGAGAGACGACAAGCAACGTGAGCTGGAGAAGCGCGGCGTTCAATACACAGTCGAGGAACTACGAAGAATGGGAGACCGCGCACCGGACTTCAGGTATACTTTATAGCAATCGTGTTGTCTGTCACGATATATCGTACATACACCGACTGGGTCATGTCGTTCTCGACGTACGGCCTACATGGTATACATTGCACAACCTTCACGAATCCGCATTTCTTGCTATCATGATGCTCTCTTGCTCGCGCTCTCCGCCCTGTCCGCCCACTGCAGCAAAGCCCATTTGCTGCTCCCCATCCATCCTTTGCAATGCGCATCCAGACTTGCTCTTGATGCCATTGACGCCAACGCGGCGCTTAGCCGCTTCTCACAGGCGCGCATTGTCACGCCAATGCTGCCGTTCTCCGCCTTGTGCCGCAAGATAACTGCCCGCAGGCTATCGTCGAAGGCGTCCATTGTCTCTCGTATCAGAGCGGCGGACACGGTGACACTGTCTTCGTCCGCAGGCGTCATAGGCTGTACGATACTTCGGGTAGGGGCGCCACCATTGGAGGAGGTTTGCCAGATGACTTCGAAGATGCCACCTCCGTCCTTCCGGAAGTGGAACAGCGATGACGCGAACGCGAACGCGATCCTCCCCATTCCCCGGATGGGATCACGCGCCCCTGGAGAGCATATATGCAACAGATTCTGTGGACGCTCGAATTCAGCACTGGCCTCATAATATTTGCGAAGGAAGACGCGTACGGTCATCATCATCACTGGATTCTGGCAGTCAGCGAGCCACCTCACGTAGAACTCCGCCTCCAGACGCACGACACCTTCCGTCTGCATGCGCCTGACGAATGCAGAACGGCGGTCGGCGAGCATATGCCTGAAAAACGCCTGCAAACGTGCGAAGCCGGATTCCCCCTTCGCAATCTCCTTGAGCTTCACCACAGCCTCTTGTGTTCCTTCGCTCGAAGACGAGATCGCTTGCTGAATAAGACCTACGAACGCGACGTGGTCCATCGAATCGAATTTGTTTTCAGTCTTCTTGGGCTTATATTGCCGCGATGGAGGAGCGGTAAGCGTGACATAACTGCTTGACTGAGTCGGTGCTTGTGTTTGCCCTTCAGGAAATGAAGGGTTTGTCCCTTCCCCTAGTAGAGCAGCACGTGCTTCATTGCTGAGGGCAGTTGTAGACGAGTCTAAGGAGAAATCTGATGTTGCAGTGAAATCAGGAGCGCCTCCGTTATGTGTTGACACGGTCGATTGTTGGGTAACCTCGTCCCCCGCTTCTGACAATGTAGCTGCATGCGGCCCCGTCGTCCGCTCGGCTATGTCCGTTCCTGCTTGCTGCGAAGAGCAACTGCCACCAGAAACATGATGGCCCCGAGATGAAGAGAAATCCTCGATGTTGGGAGGATCAGGACGAAGAAGGTCAGAAGTGTGCCCATCAGGGTCGCGCATACAGGATAAAGACGAGTCGCCGCTCGCGGTCACTGCAGCACCATGGCTGCTTGAGACGGAGGTGGGAGGAGCATGCGGCATGAAAGTGATCCCAGGCTTTATCCTCCGCGCAAGCAGAGTCGCTGTTCTTGCGAAGAGCTCTGGTGACGCCCAAAACAATCAGGAGTGCTTCTCGACATCCCGTGGCGCAGGACTTACCTTGTGGCGACTGCGATGTTTCGGCATTGGCAGGCAAGATCTTGCTCGGTGCATCCATATCTCCTGGCATATTTTCGGAGTTCGTCTTCCCGGGCAGGTCTTTCAGCGGTACAGGGGCAGCTAGAAACTTCTGTAGACTACGATGTCCTGGCAAAGTGAGGCCGAGCGCGATACGTTCTTCCTTCCAAGGCGCAGGATGACGCTGCTGTAGCTCCTGCGCATAGTCAATAATACCGAATCGAATGCTGGTGTCCACAGTACCTACCTCACAAGCTGTACCGAGCTCACGGCGAACAGTCTCAGGGGAGCGCTGCGTAGCGTGTACCGCCCCCGTTAGGTCGCTACTCGCGCTATCGGTACCATATACCTCGTGTATGCGGCGTTTGTGGGCTGAAGAGTACTCAGATGAGGCGCGAGACATGGTGGTTACGGATCAAAAAGAGACCGCGTCGCGGCGGGGCTTCCGCCACCGACGCGTCGCACGAGTCACGTGCCGTACTGTTTCTCCGCTCATTGGCTGGTGTTACTGTCCCACCTAGTAAAGCCAGGCTTCAGCGCTTTCTGCTTCAACTTCAAGCTCTAGGCCTACAGTAGACGAGCCACTGGATCGTGTCACTGATCCGCTACACAAAGAAGTGAGGTATATCCTGTCTCACAAGAATACAGTGCTGTAAGGACGAAGAAGACGCGGTGAAGAACCCGTCGGCGGCTACTACAGCTTTCCCTTCTCCAGCTTCTTGATGTAAGCAATCCCAGCACCCAGACAAACCTATTGAGCGGTCAACGTCACCGAGCCTCAACACTTCAACAGCACGACTAGCACCGGACTTACCTTGCCGCTATTCACGTCCTTCGTGACGAACGTGACCTCTGTCGTGCCGTCAGGACCCGGGCCCACCTCCCAAATGGACGTCTCGAGTGCATCTCCTGGCTTGACGGGCGACGTGAAGCGCACCCCGTAGAACCGCAGCGACTTTGGGTCACTCCCACCAATCGCGGATACGAGCGCGCGGGCGGCGAAGCCGTACGTCGCGAGGCCGTGGAGGATCACGCCGCCGAAGCCGGACGCCTGACCAATGCTAGGGTCTGCGAAAAATTACTCTTATCAGCGACGGAAAGAACTGAGAAGGGAAGACGCAGCCTCACCGATGTGCAGCATGTTGTAGTCGCCGCTGAGTCGGTAGATGGCGGCTTGCTCGGGCGTGGTCTGGTCCCGGACCACCCAGTCTGGCTTCCTGTCCTTCGGAATGGGCTTCGCTTGAGGAGCGCCGGCGATGCGTTTGGAGAAGTTGCTCCCTGTGGGGCGTGCGCCGAGGTTGAATGCAGCGGACTGCGAAGGGTAAGCGTCAATGCCACGAGAGCAGAGCCTGTACGTACGTAGAGCTTCGCATAGGGCGTACCCCGCGCGTCGACCAGAATGGTCTCGTCTTCGACAAGTAGTCCAGTTTCTGCAATATCCTCAGTCTCTGATGACTCGTTCGAGTGAACAGCAGGGCATACTGTTCTCAGTCACGCCAGTGATGCGCTTCTTGAGCTTCCATCCCGAACCACTCGTCGCTGGCAGCGGCTTCAGGATCTCAATACTCTGAGACGCGTGTACCTGTGCAGAGATACAGATGAGCCTGATTCCATCGACCTGCTCGTGCATCTTACGACGCGATCTGGGTTCAACTTCGGCAGGCCGGGAACTTGCTTCCCACCAGCCATGAGCTGCCGGAAGTCGATCACGTCCTCACTGGTGCCCTTGAAGCCCAGGACGACAGGGTATGTCGGGAATGGCGCCCATGCCTTGTCTCAAAGGCGCATCGCTTCAGCACTTTGCCTTTCGAGACGCAAAACACGGCTTCCTCACCAAGCTCTGCAGTTACAGCTGAGTTACGTGCAGCTCAGCATTGTGCACACAGTACTCACCATTCACCAACGAGAAATCATCCTTCTTCGCACCAATCCCCACTGAGTAGAGTAGCAGATCTCTCTGGTTCCACGCGACCTGGATAACACAGTGAGACTGAGGTGGTCACCCCCTACAGACTAATCACACGCACCGGCTTGTCCTCCTCCTGGTGTCCAACGGCTCTAGCAAGGTCGACGCCCGACATGGTCGTGGGTGATTGTTGGGTCTCGGGAAGCTATTCAGGCGTTTATATGGCGGGTCCGTGGCATTCTCCTCGGCGTTCGGGGTGAGGATGAGCGACCACATACCGGACCAGTCCACATGATTCATTGCGCGACCCGCCGGTGAGCTGAAGGGGTTGCCTCTTTCGGATTGTTATCCATGTCATTGTCCTCGATATGATGCGCTGTGTACGCACAATCGGAGTTCACATTCTCTTCGCATGAGTCTCGCGACCTCTGCATGATACAGCTCAGAGAATCCGTGCACCAGGCTGGCGCAGAGTCGTCATTCACTGTCAGGTTACGTGACGGGGAACGCGTGACTGCGACGCGATCGACCTATCACGCGTTCTGTAATGTGTGACAGAGCAATTCTTCTGCCTGCAGGCTGCAGCCAGCTCCCTGCCAGTGCCTTGACTTGCATCTCCTCTTCTGGTCATACTCTACTGTAATTTACGCAGAAAATAGCTCTGCAGCTGGAAACTTGAACAGTCTGTTCTGACACTGGGGACAACATGGCTTCAACGTCTGCGGAGACCTCCCATCCTGTGGTGTTTACCACCCAGACTGCGTACCCTTTGCCAACACAAAAGTTCATGATTCCGACATCATGGAAACGCTATCAGCTTTCGCAGCTGGTGAACAAAGCTTTATCTCTTCCAAAACCGATACCATTCGACTTCCTGGTTCGAGGTGAGATCCTCAGAGGGACGCTTGCGGAATGGTGTACGGAGAAAGGCATCGGGGAGGTGTGTCGAACGAGCACTTTCCTGTGCTTCTCTTAACCATACTCATTACTTCGAACAGGAAGAGACCCTTGACATTGAATATTTTGAGTCTGTCATGCCGCCGCAGAAGATGTCCTCATTGCCGCACGAAGACTGGGTTTCTTCCGTTTCATGTCAACTACTTGGGTATGTCAATGAATGTCGTCACTATACATCGTGCAGTGGGTCCCCTACGAACTGGCTGCCCCAATGTACTGGCTGTCCTGGGGCGTGTGGCTCAGAAGTCACTTCTGAACTCGAGAATCAGAGCGCATTGATCTCCTTGCGCTCCGTACATGAATCACTTCTTTTAGCCGCGCCCTAGTGATGAAGGTAATGTTGTATTATGAGTCATGTACATGAATCCTTACTGCTGTACTCGCTGCATGACAAGGTGAGTCTGGCCGCCCTAGAGTGTTGTTAAGTCTACGTATGCACACTGCAAGTACTCTTGGTTTGATCGTATGACCCGCTGCACGATGTTCAGGACTCGTTGCTCATCCTCGAACAGGTATTTCTTCACAGCATCCTACGACGGAAATGTCCGCGCCTTCGATTACTCCCAAAAGCTGCTACACAGTGCTGCCATCCACTCAGCACCTGTGACATCCATTTGCTTGGTCCCTTCCTCTTCCTCGTCTTCTGAACACCTCGTCGCGAGCGCCTCGCACGACCTCACCGCCCGCCTCACCACACTGACTCTACCGTCCGACTCGTCACAACCCGTCCAGTCACAGACCGTCGCGTCTCTCCACCTGCACACCGCGCCTCTAGCGTCGATATCCGCCAATAGCTCCGGATCACACCTCCTCACCGCCTCCTGGGACGGTCTCATCGGTGTCTGGGACACTTCCACCCCTACGTCAGACGAGGTGCCCGCGGACGAACCGACGGAGCGGAAGAAGCGGCGCCGAGTCGAGGAGGACACGCCGCGCCCAAAACGCAAGGCGCCGCTGTCTGTGCTAAAGAGCCACACAGCGCGCGTGTCCAAAGCGGTGTTTGGACAGGAGAGTGCTGCTGAGCACGCGTACAGTTGCGGGTTCGACTCGACCGTGCGGGTATGGGACGTCGAGAATGGTGTCTGCATGAATACGATCGTACGTTCTCTCCCGGCATTTTCCGCCCCACATTGCTCATCGGCTGTCTGCACTCGCAAAGGCTGCGTCCTCGAAACCGTTCCTCGACCTCGCGCTCACGCCCTCAGGCTCTTCCGCGCTTGTTTGCTCGACGGATCGCACCGTGTCACAATACGATTTCCGCGCGGCCGAAACGAACATCACCGCTTCAACGGCATCGCTCATCCACCCCGCTACGCCCGCCTGCATCGCCGTCCCACCCGCAGGCGCCGAGCACCAGCTGCTCACGGGCGCGTACGACGGGGTGGTCCGCCTGTGGGACCTGCGCAGCACGAAGAGCGCTGTTACGAGTTTCCGGTCGTGGGACGGGACGGAGAAGAAGGGCAAGAAGGTGTTGAGTGTGGACTGGGCGCGGGGTGTCGTGGGTGTAGGTGGGGAGGGTGGCGTAGAGATCTGGCGGGTTGGCGAAGGCGAAGGCGACCGCGTGTTGCCCAGCTAAGTAGGTCTGGGCTGAGCACGCACTCTGCTGGATCCGGTAGCCTCGTTGTACCACAATCCAAAATGACAATCAGTATAGTGCGCGGTGCGAGTGGAAAGGCGTAGCCCTGATACAACTGGGATGACAAGCAGCGCGACTGGTATTTCGCCTGCTCTCTGCGAAGATGCAGTGCACCAAGTACCTCCATCGACTGTCCAGTGTATCTCGTGGATCGTTGAGAGTAATCATGAATTGGGACGCGTGAGCGACTTGATAGCAATTGCTTGTAGCCGTGGGTCCTCGAGTATCCTGCGCATGCAATCGATGGACAGCTGCGCTCCGAGGTCGACTAGAGGCACCCAAGATTTAAACACAACGGGGTACCCTAACTGTAACGTGATCCTAGAATTGATATGACATACTGCATATACGTACACTGTACAGTGCCACCGCATCAGGACTGTACATGATTACACGCTTCAGTTTTGCTTCTCTACCACTCCCCGCCACTCTACGGCGTCCGTGGCGGGGTATCCGTTCCGTCCGTGATTTACCTCGCAGAAGGTAGGGGCTCAGCTCACACATGCGTGTACTTGTTTGCGAGCTTCCGCTCCTTCGTCATTGCTGTCGAAGCAGGTACGTCAATCTTGGCGGCTTCTCGGGTAAACAATGAACGTATATACCTGCTATGATCGCTGCACCGATACCACTTCCGTCTTCAGCATGGCACGTCACGATATTCCTGCAACCTGTCTTAGTACCATGGGCGGAGCCAAATGGAAAGCTACTCACTTGCCCTTCTCGCCAAAAATGTCCTGTAGGCCTTCGTGAATCCGCTCCGCGAAGCCGGGATATTTCTGCACGAGCCATCCGTATGAACTGGCCAAATCCACATAGGAATCATGTGGTACACGCTCACCTTGTACAATGACCCGTCAGCCCCGACAGCGCACCCCTCCTCGAGGTAGCCCATCTTGCTGACGAGAGCAGCTATGCCGCATGCACTGAGCCGTGCTGCGCGGCGGCCGACGAGCTTCGCGAGTGCGCGGAAAAACTGGCGCTCCGCCAGCGTCGTCTCCACTGCGAAGAAGTGCGTGAAGATGCCGATAATCATGAGCAGTTCATCCGTCGGGTCACTGGCAAAACAGCACAACAGTCAGCAGTGTCGTAATGGAGCAGAGGATACGCACCTCTCCATGAGTGATAGGAAGGCGGTGTCGAACGAGTACGGGATCTCAAGCTTGTAGGTGTTCTGTCCGAGGAAGAGTACACCCTCGTCGATGAGCTCGCAGATGATAAGTCGCAGGATCTCGCCGAGGTATCGACCGGAGATGAGTTTCTGTACACACGCTCAGATTACGCCACGCGGTGCGAAAACGAGAAACGTGCCTCGAACGCCTGCTCGCCGGGCTTGTTTGACTGCTCGTCGATGATCTGGTCGTACTTCGTCCTGGGCAAGTTCTCGTGTTCGAACGAGTCGAAAGCACCCTGAGTAGTTGGTGAGCTTTAAGATTGCCGGCCAAAGACCAACGACGACATACCCACTCGCAGTTGATAGCCATCTCCGCGTCGGGATCAATCCCCAGGCTAGTGATCTTCGGAATGTCGCCGACACGCTCCATGTATGCGGCGTTACAGCCCGTGCCGAAGATGCACGCGATACGCGTCTTCGGGTTCACGTAGTGCGACGCTATGAGCGTGCCCGTCGTGTCACATGTGAGGGCAACGACCTCGGCCGGAACTTTCTGCGTGATCAGAGTCAGCTGTGAGCAACAGGAGGACGGGCGAAGACCAACATATTTTTGGAGAGATTTGCGAAACATGGTGACGACGTCGTGGCCTTCCGTATTCGGCGCACAGAAGCCCTTGGTCCACCGAATAAGCTCACCATGGTCAATACGGTCTTGTCTGGTAACGATTCAGCAGAACATTCAGAATTAAGATCTCTCTACTCACGAGCAAGGATACGAGAACTAGTCCTGTCAAGTTAGAGCAGTATCCCACACAGAAGACTGGGGCTGGCAGCGCACCGTAAAGCCAAGAGGAAGAATGCTGTCCTTCTGAATGATCCCGCCGTCAATGTTGGAATCTATGAATGACTTCATGCATTCCGCGCAGAAGTCGAAGAGTTTCTGGCCATCTTCCTGTTTCTGCTCCTCCGTAAGTCGGTACTTGGACTGTGTGATCTCGAACTTGCCCCCGCCCTCGAGGGTGACAAGACACACTCGGAGGTTAGTGCCGCCTGCGTGAGCAGAGATCAGAATATGCACGAGTCAGTGGAAGGATTGACTGACCAAGATCTATAGCGAGGAAGTTGCCTTGTTCCTCTCCTGTTGGCCAGCCGAAGACGTACGTCGGTATCATGGGCTAGACGGACTGAGAATGAGTCCTCTGGGTGTACTCCGGAATGTCCGCGAATCCAATAAATGAACAAAGCACTATGCGGATCAACAGCAGGAGGTGCTTCATCGACAGTGAGCGGAGACTGCAGTGGAGGTGAGATGAGGTTGTGGAAAGCACGACTGCTCGCACGGTTCGCCGAGGAAGCATCAAGATAGCGTTCAGGGTCGGAACGCTCAGTTTCTTTGAGTAATAGGACGAAAACAAGAGCCAGATCGGAAATATTGAGAAACAGAGCACTGGGCTGGTCGTACAGTCATGTTGTGAGCCGCCGCCACATCATGTACGGTCTTCAGCCCGAGCCGCGTTCCGTCCGCATGGGTTCAGAGCAGCCTCACAGTCACCGAGTACCAGTAACGTTGTCTGAGTTCTCCACATAAAGAGGAGGATCCTGTGTTGCATGCATCCCGGCGGTATGCCTATCAGTCCGAGACTCTCGGAATGGAACCCTACTGGATTTCCCCGAGTATCTTGTCGGCATGACGCGAGACGCGCATACAAGAAGAGCGAGGAAGCAGCAGCAAAGCAAAGTGTACGCACGACGATCTGCTCAGTCTTCGCGAGCCCGAGCTCGAGCGAGTCCTTGAACGCCTCGACGATGATACGCATGCGCTGCGGGGTGAGCGTGAACCTGCGCGTGCCTCAGCCGTCCTCGATCGCGTCGTCTCCATACAGCTTGCTTACAGGCTCTCATATTTGCGGAGGTGATCCGCCATCGTCCTGCACTCGTATGCGCTCGCTCAGTTTCGCAGACCTGATCACGGATTGGCAACGTACTTCTTGGTTGCATGAGGGAGATCCTCAACCTCGCTAGACCTCGTATGAAACGCGAGGGTCTGCCCTGTGGCAAGGGCAATGGTGCCACTTCCACGACGTGAAGGAGGCATTGTGAACAGGGATGGGTACGGTGAGCTTGGACGAAGAGGAGGAGAACGACCTAGAGCAGTGGGGGGACGAGTCCAATGACGTCCCAAATCGGGTCCAGCTAATGATCGATCTCGAGTTCCAATACAAACCTGATTACACGCTGCTTGTTCCAAGTAAGAAAGGTTGAAACTCCGAAAGCCCCTCGCGAGTAACAGCTTCTGCAAGGCAGACGTTTGTCTTCAAACCACCGCCTTGCAAGGATGATTGGCTTAAAGAGCACCCTCAATGTCTGTATTCCTGTTCCCAGCTTTGTCTACCCCTCATTTACCGGCATTGTCCTAGGTCATTGACAACTCTGGGGCGGTTCTTGTTGAATGCGTCAACATCCTCAAGAACAAAGTGAACAACGGCTGGGGCAGCGTCGGTGACGAGATCGTTTGCGTAGTCAAACGCGCACGGCCAGTACCCGAATCTGCAGGTCTCGCCGCCAACGTCAAGGTGCGAAGAGGGGACGTCCGTCGCGCGGTCATTGTTCGCACAAGGAAAGCTGTCATGCGACCAGACGGGCGGTGGATCCGGTTTGACGACAATGCTGCGGTCCTTCTCAATAACAAGCGCGAGATGCTGGGGACACGTATAGGTGGTATCGTCAGCGCGGACCTGAGGAAGACGGGTTGGGGGAAGATTATCAGCTTGGCTCCTAAGGTGCGCTCTGCAGGGACTTGAGTGTCTCATCATGACTCACAATTTACTCAGGTTGTATGATACTCGCATGCCTAATTCTACAGCTTCACTTTCTCACCCTCTGTGTGCTTAAGATGTTCTGGCCATCATCAGGTACGTAACATGCGTCTCATTGGTGTTCTTGGGGCAGGCCAGAGCGTGTCCTGGGCCTCGCGTAAACACGGCCGGGTGAGGTCGTACGCAGAGTACTATGGATGGCGAATGTGCTATCACAAAGCAGCAGAGCAACAAAGTCAAGGATTCGCCAATACATTTCTGTCTCAAGGTTCAAGAAACCACCAATCCGCATTGTGTTGTAATGAGTGTTGATTTCTTCAAGTGTACTGCTCGCGGGCGTTACAAATCTGCATTCGAGTGCCCGTGAGTCATGCATTAGCGGTTTCATTCGTTCCTCAAAAGCCTTAGAACGCAGGGTGTGTGCTGGTCTACGATGGGGTATGGCACGCCACTTCATGATGATAGAAGGGTGCCAATAGCTTCCCTTAGAGGCCGACTTCTTGCATACTCGTGGATCTTCCACTCTTCATCGAGTCGTTCGCCTTCTGATACAGTCAGACCTCCAGCGCCCGTAAACTCTGTTCAACCACAGTAGTTGTGAGATTGTAGATAGCCAGGTAAGTTCAAGAAGCAGTCACTTCGCTGTCAAGTAGTCTCAGTTGTTCCTACCTGTTCAGCCTGTAGAGATAAGGCCTTCGTATCACTATAAGAATACTCGGAAGCTTGCTAGGCTGGTCCGCCTAGCAGTCCTCTAGACGGTCGCCGCACCTCGAGAATGTCCGACCGGCACAGCACCATCGAACCCGCCGATATCTCAAAGATAGAGCTTGACACTGTCCAGACCGCGCATGTACTGACAGAATGCGAGAGAGACGTCGGCACCGAACTGCCGAGTGGGCCAACGCTTTCGCCTGAGCAGCAGAGGCGGCTATGGCGCAAGGTTGACATGCGAATCTTACCTATTCTTTCTGTCATGTATCTCTGCTGCTATCTAGACAGGGGTGCGTGTTCAACAATACTTGTGAGCGCGCGAGGGACTCAGGGAGTTCGACAGGAAATATCGGTACGCTGCTATGTTCGTATCAGCCCTCGAGATACTGACTCGTTGGCCAAGGTAATGCAAAGCTCGAAGGACTTATGACGCAGCTAGACCTCACTGGCAACAGATACAACATTGCTTTGGTAGGTCGATGCTTCACACGATGCACATTTCGGTATTGACGGACGATAGACTATGTTCTACATTGTGAGCTACCTCTGTGATCTTTCCGCTGGACGTCTTCCTCTCACTCCACATAGCCATACTGCCTGTTTGATCCGCCAGCGAAGTGTGTACCGTTCATTATCCCGCTTCTATTGGTTTGTGACGCGCTTGAACCGTAGTTTGCTCCTCAAGAAGTTTCGGCCGTCGAGGTATGGCGCCTGAAAGTATCTTCGGAACCATGTTAATGATTGAAGAAGATGGCTCCCAGGTATCACTGTGAGCTTTCAGTGAGTATGTTTTTGGTCTTCGGCTAATTCGGAGGAGGTTGCGTGGGGCCTAGTGCTGTATGTCAAGTGTGCATCTCGCTTCACCTCTGGCTAATGCGCAATGCATCTCAGAACACTTATGGGGCTAGCGAAGAGGTTTCTCAAACTTTCCGCGTATGACATGGCGAAAGCTCATCGCTGCCTGCTCTCAGCTATCCCCAACTTGTGGGAGCGCGCTTTTGTCTCGGAATTGCCGAGGCGGGAATCTTTCCTGGCGTCACGTATTAGTATGTCGCATACTCTTGGCTCAAGGCTGTCGCCCGATTGAACGCTGTGCAACAGTATGACGATCTGGTACCCGCGCCATATGCTCCAATTCCGCATTGCTATGTTTTGCGGTGGCACCACGCTTTCTGGTATGTCTCTCCAGTGATGTATATCATTGCATCCGATTGACTATGAGTATCATTGGAAGGTGCATTTTCAGGGCTACTCGCCTACGGGATCTCGTTCATGAGTGGTACCGCTGGCCTGCTTGGCTGGTCTTGGCTTTTCGTACGCCATCCTACCCTCCTGCCTGTATCCACTTACGAGAGACTCGTGCCTTAGATAATTGAAGGAATGACGACTGTGGTTGTGGGGACCATCGCGTTTTCTAGTAAGAATACCATTTGTGATCCGCCCGCAAACGATATGTAAACATACCCTTTTATCAGTACTAGTGGATTTCCCGGAGACGGCTACGTTTATCACAGACCAAGAGCGCGCTTTCATTGCCTGGACCAAAAGTACGTATCTACATTCAGCATCATGATGTGCGTATCTGATGTTGGCATTCCTTAGGCGTCGATAATATGGCAGTTGGAGAAGAGGAGCACCTCGAGACGCGCCATGTGATTGCTGTGTTGTCCGACTGGCAGGCGAGTTGCTTTTATATTGAGGCTGCGTCACATTGGTAACGCGTATACGTTATAGATCTGGATGCAGATCGTCTTGTATTGGTGTATCTGCGCTCCTTGTAAGCAGTTCCATCGAAAGTGGGCAAAGGCGGCCAATAACAGCATACCTCAGTGAACGGGATCACACTTTTCCTTCCGTGAGCAACAGTATATATAGGGGCTTCTACATGCTGAGACGTTGTTGCTAAGCTCTATCATCAGCAGGCAAGTGTTTCGCCTCCGGTTGTGTTTAACCTTCGGCTCATCGTCTACGTCCACTCGAAGTTTCGGCTATGATACTGCCATCAGCCAGTTACTGACCGTTCCACCGTACATCTGCGCCAGTAAGTGGCAACGTCTCCGGTATGAATTCCCCATAGTGACGTTCACAACAGCTATCGGACTTGTCGTATTCGCATTATGGTCTGATCACATCAAAATGCGATCTCCCTTCATCTTCGCCGGCCTCCTGATAAGCCTTGTTGGATTTGCGATCAATATTTCCGACGCTCCCATCGGAGTCAAGTATTTTGGGACGTTCTTCTGTGTGACTGGGTCTTACGCAGCCTTCCCTGGAGTTGTTGCGTGGTACGTCTGGTCTATTCAACTTGTTTAACATGTAAGATCATGCATTGTTCAGGCTCGGAAATAACCTCGCCGGGCAATACAAACGCGCCATCGGAATGGCCCTTCAGATGGGTCTAGGCAACATGAACGGCATCCTCGCCAGTAACTTGTACCTGTCTAGTGAGGCCCCGCGGTATATCAGAGGACGTACGTCCAAATTTTCCGCACTCCCACCGGATCGTCAGCTGATGAGGTTCTCTCCTGACCTGCTCCGCAGATGGTCTGGAGATAATGTTCCTTTGTGTCGGGCTGACGGTTTTACCCTTCGTTGTCTCTTTGTACCGCCACGTGAATGGACGGAGAGCCGAGGAAGTAGAGAAGGGAGTGGTGAACCACAGCGAAGAGCAGTTGCGCCACATGGGAGACCGCTCTCCTCATTTCAGGTATATGCTCTGAATCCACCTAGGCTTATGACGAGTATATAATCCGCGGCTCTGTTGCTGGACTTCAACGGACGATCATTCTCGTGCAGGCTCAAGGTGATACGTGCCATTGACGTCCGCAGTGTCCAGGGCTGAGCCTGTCAAATAACGTACACCTGGCGAAAAGACCTGTCGAATCGATGATCTGTACGCTTATCTCGCCGCAGTGTGTATCCTATTCACCCGTACACATGTTCGTATGGGCGTCTGCGAGGGATCACAAGAACAGCGTCTTTGGCTGCTAGCAGAGCTCATGTGGTCACTGTGAAGGGTCCTCGTACCTCGAATGGACGTCTCGATACCCAAGAAGGTGAGCGTTCGTATCACGCAATCTTGTGGCGGAGAGCCGTAACATCGCTGACGGAGTGCAGGAATTTCCTTCCCCGCTGCAAGTTATAGCATGGCCCGTTCACGCGGAAGGTGCTGGCCAAAAGCACAGTCGCGATCTTGTCTCATCGAAGGCTCTCGCCATCCAGCGTCGTCGTGGCCTTGCTTCCTCGCCCATTCAATATGTCGAGACCTCCGAGTTCCTCTGGGAGCATTGCTGAAAAGGCAACTGACATTCGAATCAATCGCGCGAGCAAGGATGATGCAGCACTTTCGACTCCTCCTTCCCTCACGCCTGCTCAGGAAGCGAAACTATGGCGAAAAGTCGACTGGCACATCGTACCTATCCTTAGTATCATGTACCTCTGCTCGTTTCTGGATAGAGGTAGGTTTCGCGGCCCTGACCATCTCGCTGGACACTGACATACTTCATAGGCAACATTGGTAACGCTACATGACTGCCGGATGATGCTTGAACTTAACCCAGACTTGTATTAGGAAATGCGAAATTGCAGGGGCTTACGACCCAACTAGACCTTACGGGGAACAAATACAACATCGCACTTGTATGTGTTGATTCTCGCTCCTAAGCAGCAATGCTGATCTCTTTGAAGACTATGTACTTTATTGTATGTATAGCGGCCTCTTCCAAGCACACAAATCGTGTCCTGACTTCGACATATACACAAGCCATATTGTCTATTCGAGTGTCCAGCGAAGTACTCGTCTTCAATCTTTCCATTCACGTGACGCTCACTAGATATGCAGCATGGTCCTCAAGAGACTACGACCATCCAGGTACTGTAACGACTTAGATGCTGCTGCCGTCTTCCCACCTGACAGTTTCTGAAACGAGTAGATGGCTTCCAGGAATAACAGTGAGCGTTCCTTTCCCTTACCGTCCGTTCTGCCACTGAAGATGAGTAGGTCGTGTGGGGTGTGATAATGTGAGGGTTCACCCCCTTGGTCTATGCTATGCATCGGACTCATCTTCCCGCCTGTCAAGGACATTGATGGGGCTCGTTAAGACGTGAGTGCTGAGATGACAATGCGTGCGATCCTTCAAATTTATCCCACCTTAACTCGCAGCTACCCGCAACTAGTCGGTGTGCGCGTTTGTCTCGGAGTCGCAGAAGCGGGTCTCTTCCCCGGTGTAGTGTGGTAGTACGTGATTCGAGCTGATCATGCACTCAGGTCCGAGAACAGACATGATTTACAGCATGTCTATATGGTATCCGCGTCATATGCTTCAATTTCGAGTCGGCCTATTCTATGGAGCGGCGACCGTGGCCGGTAAGTCTCCGTTCATTGGAGGCGTTGGAGCAGTACGATCTGGGTCGCCCTGCTGATCTCGCTTGCGCTGATAGGCGCATTCTCTGGCGTGCTCGCGTACGGCATCTCGTTCATGTCAGGCACTCGGGGCCTGCTCGGGTGGTCATGGATATTCGTGCGTATCAGTGCCTGATATCTTGTGCAATCATCTGACGTATGTGCCGAGCAGATCCTCGAAGGCATCGCTACAGTGGTTGTCGGGGCCATAGCTTTCTTTGGTAAGGCAGTTAAGGACACAATTCAGCTTTGAGTTCAGCTTACGCAGATCTTAGTCTTGGTGGACTTCCCGGATACCGCTAAATTCCTGAGCGATGATGAACGGGCGTACATACTTTGGCGGAAAAGTGCGTCTCTAGGCCTGTTATGCTGCATGTCCATCTTGCGTACTGATCATCTATACAGAGTACGATAACTCATCAGTCGGCGAGGAGGAACACTTTGAGATGAGGCACTTGATATCGGTTTTCTTAGACTGGCAGGTGCGCGAGGATCCATGCCTCCGATAGCATAATTGCATGCTAACGGACATGCTGGACAGGTCTGGATGCAGATACTTGTCTACATGTCAATCGTCGCGCCACGTAGGTCTCCCAGTTCGTTAAGGAAACGACTCGGGCGCTTACATGACTACGCTAGTATATGGAATCTCCCTGTTTCTTCCGTGAGTAACTGCGTGAAACTGAGATATCTATAGCACGTGCTTACAATTGGCGCTATGAAGATCCATCATCAACGGGTAGGATATACGTCTAGAAAGTGTATAGCATTGATACTCAAGTCTGGTGCTCAGGTTTGGCTACGGGACTGCGATCAGCCAACTGCTCACAGTACCTCCCTATATCTGCGCAAGTAAGCTTAAGCTGCTTAGAATTAAGCCCTTTCGCTAATACTCCTGGAAGCGATCGTCCTTCTAACGTTCGCAGTGTGGTCTGACCACGTGAAGATGCGATCGCCTTTCATCCTCGCGGGGCTCCTTATGTGCCTTGTCGGGTTCTCCATCAATATCTCGGACGCACCTATCGGCGCAAAGTACTTCGGAACTTTTCTCTGCGTTTCTGGGTCTTATGCTGCCTTCCCCGGTATCGTGTCCTGGTACGTTCCCATCTCTTACGTACGTTGTCGGTATTTGAACAGACTGGCTCCGTGTTCAGGCTGGGTAACAACCTGGCTGGCCAGTACAAGCGCGGAATAGGAATGGCGTTCCACATCGGCTTTGGGAACTTCTCTGGCGCGATAGCAAGCAACATTTACCTTTCACGAGATGAACCGCGATACATCATGGGCCGTATGTGACGTGCGCTTTTCACTTGGGGTCTTACTGACCGCGGAGGCTTCGTAGATGCGTTGGAACTGATGTTTGTCGGGATTGGCTTGATTTGCCTTCCGCTCACTGTGCTACTGTACAAACGAGTTAACGCGAAACGAGATGCTTTGCAGCGCGAGATGGTAGAGAAGGGGATCAACTACAGTGATGGAGAGCTGAGGAGGATGGGAGACCGTGCACCTGACTTCCGGTACACATTGTAGGCATCGCCGTAAGGGATTGGGGTTGACCATCAGTTGGTCGCAACGTCGATTACTCGAAATAAATTTGTATCATAGGCAAGCACAGTCAATTGTGATCCAGACGGCCACCAATCCACGCGTACGGCCGCTGCTTGCCCAGTAATCCTTCTTCCCCTTTCGTCCTCAGCGTAGAACTCTACAGTCCGGCTGGCAGCGAATGGCTCAACCTCCGACGTACGAGAAAATTCGTGAGATTGTCGTAAAGGCAGTCAACATATTGAACGACGATGGATACACCGTCGGGAGTATAGTCTGCGCGTTGTACGGCGTACAACGATGTCCTAAGATGCACACATAACATACTCAACCGTTGTGCAAACTGATACTAACTCACTATCGGGGGCTCAGGACGGATATCTCATCGTTCTCACCAACGCCGCAGATACTGTATACAGTGTACCGGCGTTCCTTTTCACACCATCGTTCCTTTTCACAGTCGCTCCGATATGGCCCGTCCCTTGACCGATAACCATGAGACTTTTGTAGTGCATTGATAC
>KV429197.1:0-19392 GCA_001632345.1 Daedalea quercina L-15889
CTTCGACACCGGTCCGTCTGTTCGTAGGGGTAGGGGTGGTGGTCATGGGTGTGGGGGTCGAGGGCATAGATACGAGAGTTGCCGAGGCCGTTACTAGTTTAATTGACCTAGCCGTGTACTTGCCAGTAGCCCTACCAATGTAGTGATTCTCCTAAACTGCGTAACTCCGCCACTATGGGTCCCGAACACGGACGCTTGAGCTTCGAACATCAGGCGGTTCTCCTGAACGGGCGTGTAGCGCGTCGACTGTACTGACTTAGTATCCCATCGTATCGACCGTAAACCGCGTTTTCGGTGGGTAGGTGAGCTAGGGGCTCATCACCGTCATGGACACGCAACGCAGAGTGGAGCGGACAGCCCCGAGGTTATGGGCATTGCTTGCACGGCTTGCAGGGGATGGCATAGATGAGAAGCATGATCGGGATCCTAGCATGGTGAGTTTTCAGCCGGTACAACTGAGATTGCATAGGGACTTACTGAAGACTCTTTGCCCTGCAGCGGATACTCAGTATCATATCGATTTTGCTCTACACACGTTCGCAACAGTGCAACTCACTTCAGCAACTGTTCGCACTGTATTTCAAATTCAAGGGACTCACCGAAAAGGGGTGCCAGCTCCTGAACTACATGGGGATAACGATGAGCCCAATGTGGACAAAGAATGCAGTTACCAAGCTCTCTGACGAAGCAATGCGTGCAGTGCGGAAGGAGTTTGACGAACATCTGAGCGTCGTTGCGCATGATAACGTCTATATATCCTTTCGTGTATTCTCGCAAAAGCTGGACAAGGACCTGCAAAATGGCCACGGTACAGCTGCGACCATCTACACAAAACGTGACGCACCGCGAGTCTCCCAGGAACTCAACCATGCACTCCAAGAGCAACGAGCCAAGGGAATGACAAGCCCACTCGATGAACCTGCTATTCTGGATCTTATCGATGCAAGCAGGTCGCAGGTTGATGAACATATGGTGGATTACATTCTTCGTATCCTCATCCACTCGGAGGAATTTGATCTACAGACATACAGTCAGCGTGATGCACCTCCCCTCCAACCACTACCTGGCGTCAAGATCTTACCGTCAGGACCTGATCACATCGCTGTGCAACACATGCTAGGGACCATGGATACCCCTGAGCAGTCCTACGATGATAATGACAAAGTAATAGCTGACATCCTCCGTCAGCTAGGCTACAAGACAGGCGAGCAGCTGAAGGATCTAGGCTTACATGATGTGATCTTTTGGGTTGGCGACCAACTGACTGTTGACCGCATGCGGGGCTTGTGGAAGTTCCGCTGCCAAGACTACAACTCGTTTGCACGGATGGAGTACCTACACCTGTCAAATGGGTGGTTGCACCTGCAGATGGCGCTGGGCAAGTCTATTCATAAACGTCACCTAGGCACGGAATCAGGCATGGGTCTCAAGCACGCATTTTGCCTTCTCGAGCGGCGGGGACTCGACACGGTTGCAACGCCAGGGCCATTTCACGAGAACCTTGAGCGTGCACTGTATACCATCGCCACGGCTCGGATTCGTGCATGTTGGCTCGCAGTCACCAGAGTACAGAATCTGCAAGATTTGCGTCAGAAGATGGCCGATGAGTTGCTCACATTGGCAAATGAGATTTATGATAAATATGTCTCACCGATGGCAGTGGACGAAGAAGCTGCATTCCAACTCGAAGTTGCACGGGACTGGGTATATGCCCATGCCCTGACGCTGAATCATGACCTCCTCTTGTATATCGTCTTAGACCGGGCAATCAAAATTGGTGATGTCGGGCTCATGGAATGCTTGCTTCCTCACCTCCTCCTTCGGTTCATTGCTGGTCGGAACTCCAAGTATACAATTGAAGTCCTTGAGATGCTTCAGGGCTTCCACAAGGAGTGGCCGAATGAAGTGAAGTAAGTCAATGAGCTCCTTCGTATGGCAAGTAACTCACAGTTGGCACGTGCAGAGACATCGTCAGGAATCACTGCTGGCTTGTCAATTTATCTGGAAAAAAAGACGGTTTTATGCCGATTGACCGAGGGATGGAGGCCGCTATCAAGGATATCAAGGTTCCTCGCTCTGACAATAGATTAGATATTGGATAGCTGATAATAATTGGGGATAGGTGACACACCGGGCTCAAGGACCAAGCGTTGACTGGAAATACTTGAAAAAACTTCATCCCACGATCCCGGTGATTCGTGCAATATCTGAGCACATTGAAGATCAGTTTGGCACGACATGGACCAAGTACAAGAAGCATACCAACTCACCGGATAAGGCAGGTATTCGACGACTGCAAGCCGCCTATCTTGCACCGCTCGGGATATTTTCTCGGCAGCCGGGACGTCAACTCAGACCTGGGAACATCTTCAATAATTTCACGTATGATGCTCTTCAGAGGCTAGGAAAGACAATGGGACGATGGCTAGACAATCGCACCTTTGTCCGCTCTAAGGCGGAAGAATTTGATACTTTGATACAACAAAATACTAGTGCTCCGATGAACGTAGATTGATATAGCACGATAATACATTGCATTAGTTGATCTCCGTTGCAAAGACATCAGTTACAAAGCGCATTAGTGCGAACCGTCCATGAAGAGATGGGTAGGGCAATATATGCGCGGAATGCGCACCGGAATAAGTGATTCTTGACGGCGGCTGGTGGTAAGGTTGTGTATCTACACCTTGTGCGACTGCATTCAGCTCAGAATGAGCGCCGGCACCACCTTGAAGGGCAACTATGTCATCCCGGTCTATGAAAGTTTGTCAGATATATGTATAAAGCATGAGTATACAACGTACAGTCCCAACTATCCAGCTCTCGATCATCTTCATCACTCTCCAGCACTACAGGGACACGGGTATTCCTGTTCTGTATACGACGGCCTGCTTGCGGAGCATTCCTCGAGGTCTTTGAAACGGACTTTGCAGCCTTCGCAGCCGCTTTCGCAGCCTTCGCCATCTCGTGCCTAGCGTCGACCCTCAGGAGGACCTCGATGATCGCTTGTCCATGACGCTTAACAAACGGCCAGCGAGAACATGGGACCTTTTCCTCCAAAGCGGCTGGTGTTCGTATACGAGCGTCATACGCAACACTTTTCAGGACGTCATCCGGGAGGACGGCCATAATAGAATACGCGCGTCGCGCATAGCGCGTTTGTGCTTGCTGACGCCGCCACTGCTCCAGCGCATGCTTCGCTGCCTGCAAGTGACGGCCAGTACGATGGTCCTTCTGCTGGTTATCGACAGCACTCACTGCTGGCCTCTGCCCCGCCGTCCCTGACCCCGCCATCCGCAGACGCTTTGTGCGAGAACGTCGCGGCGATGCTTCAGCGCGCACAGTAGGCGACTGCGGCACAAGTGGCCGCTTCCCTTGCATATTCCTCGTTTTGGACGGGGTCTGAGGTAGGTTGTCGACAGCCTGGAGAGGGGGTGGCGTATGAGGGCGAGACGAAGGCTGTTCAACAGCCTGGGAGCCTGGAGGATGGCCGGTACTCCGCTCCGCCACCGTGCGTTCTACACGAGCTGACAAGCGCGCGTCACACAGGTCACAGCATGACCGGGACAGCGCTGGCGAGCTATCTTCAGCACTTCACTCGTCCGTCGCAGACAACGGCGATCTTACTCACCGTCCTCACGCGGCGGGTTATTGAAGTATCTGTCAGCGCTTTTCCGTCGGCAGGTGCGCGTCTCAATCCAGAGGCGTAGTGAAGGATCAATAGTTTTCCGGTATGCTGGACCTGGTTCATTCTCGCCATCCGAATCGCTGTCTGCGGCAGGACGCCGGCTCTGTGTCTCTCGTCTCGTTTGTGGCTGGCTGACCGACTTCTCCACAAGCAACAGTGCGACCGCTTTCATCGCAGCTGAGCGCCCTCCACGCCCCGCACGCTGGACCCAGGTTGAGAGTGATAGGGGAACACCAAGCTGTATGACCCGTTCAATATCGGACGCGTCGACCCCCTTGATACTCTACTTAGCCAGTGGCGTCTCTACATAGTAAGACCTCCTTACCATCGCTACGCACTCTGTTGCTAACACGACACGTATTTTGCCGTCTTTGAATTGTTGAAAGGTCTTGTCTCTTGCTTCTTGTGTGCGACCGGCATGAATAAACGCGAAGGCATCATGTAGTGACGGGTCCGTATGTTCGAGGAGATACCGCCATACTCGCATCGATTGCAACTTCGACTCGACAAAAATCAGGGTCTTGGGGATATCTTCGGGGTGCCGGATTGACGGTAAGTTCAGTTCGTCGGCCAGCGCTGCAAAATCTGACGAGCTCTCGACATACTTCATGCACATCTTGATATTAGGCCGATTGTTACCCCGGTTAAGGTAGAACGCGGCCGAGGGGTCAATCTGCAACACCTGCTCCACATCAGTCCACGGCTGGGGTGCCAGAGTTGCTGACAGTGCCATGATTGGTGTCCCGGCACGTGCATAAGCCCGTAATTTATTCAGGTCGCAATACGCCGTGCGAAAGTCACCACCCCATTGTGATATACAGTGTGCCTCGTCAATGACGAAGGTGAGTAAATCACCCCGGTGGCCCAAGCTCTGCAGCATGTCCCGGCACGAACGATTTCGGGTTGCCATCTCGGGCGACATGAACAGAATTTGATACGTGAGACCCTCAATTGCCTGTACTATCAGTGAGCTCAATGTAATTTTCCATATCATTATTTCCCTACTGACCTTTCGAAGCCTTGTCGACCAGGTATCCCTGTTTACGACGGATGCGTGGATACCAACACACTCAAATCGAGTGGCCTGCGGCACTGTTAGCATTTCGAGCCTTCGTATGATCTGTGGCATACCTGGTCGAATTCCAATGAATTCAGTGGCGAGATCACGACGGTGACTTTTCGTTTGTTTTCCGGTAGTAGGAGGGGTAACATGATAGGTATAGTCTTCCCGGAGCCAGTCGGTGAAACCCCAATGGCATCCAGGCGTACAATTGTTGTTTCTGCGAGGTCTATCTGCCATGAATCAGGCTCCCACCCCAAGCATGCCTTCAATGCATCTGACATCCTCTTCCGTGTATCCGTTGAACTGTACTGGTCTTCTTGTTCTGCGCAACGGCGAGCTTGTTCTAGGTTATTGTAAGAACGCTGATGTAATTCTGCATGACTGAGAGTATGTAGTGACGCCATTCTTTGGAGGTCTGAGACAGAGTCTGACGAGCCTGAGGGAGACGAGTTGAGTGCAGCCGAAGTCGAAGAAGCCGGGTGACGACACGAAGGTTTTGGTCGTTCAGTGCCACGGCTGCAGCCTTCCGTAAATGGGAACAGATCTCACTAGGCAATCTATAATTACAAATTGGTTCGAGGCCGCCATCGAACCGTGACCGTTACATGGCTTGATCTGGGGCTGATATCAGCCCGATAAGCACTGATGTGAGCAGTGGGGGGTTCCCCTATCAAAATGTCCCAGACGTAGAGGTGAGTGCGGTGGTGGGGTGCGACTCTCCTCACGGATGGGGACGAGACCATGAACAACCGCTGTGGATAAGCTGTGCAGATGCGTGATCACCGATGAAAGATTTGATGGAATTCCGTGAATGTTGAAAAGCATTATTGTATGAATGATCTGCTGCGGGCCTATACAGAGAGCCATCCGCGAGATCAACGCTCGAGCGCTGGGAACGGTGTAAGTTATCGATGTAATCAGACCGCTTCATCGCGCACGGTGCTGCAGCAGCGAGGCTATGCTGTGGTAAGCGCGGGATTCCAAAGCTCGCAGACGGTAAGGACACGTCGCTAACGGTTGCCAGCGGACATCACTCTACCACTCATCAGCGCCCCGTTGGCAGTGGTCGAGTGTCTGTCGGCGATGAGATATCCATGGGTCAATCCAGGGTCATCCAAGACGTCGATACTAATGAGATGCGACACTATATGGGTTGCAGTCAGTGAAAACGGGTTTGGGTTTCCACTCGACTTGAACTTGAAGCTTGAAGACCGACTAAGGCGTTGGTCAGCACTGTGACGCACGAAGGTTTAGTGCAATAGGCTATATGACCATACTAACCACGCTGACCTGTGATTCTCGTGCATGGAGAGGAATATCCGAGTGTGCAGACAACGGCCTACATGTCACTGGCACACAGCTATCTCGGAAGGACTTCTGAACGATCGGTGCTGCGGACAGGTCTCGCAGTCAGTACCGCAGCGACCGCGGTCGTTTGAACTTCTTGGATGAGAAATCATGGTCCTGACGTATTGAACACTCGGGGAAGGAGAGGCTGTTCCAAGAGCTGCGATGTCGAGCTTACCACCGGTATCTTTGGGACTGCGGCGAGTGACCCATTGGCACTGAAGCGGGTGGCAAGGAAAGCAGTACACGAAATAGTGAAAGTCCCCTGCTTTGAAAAGTTCCATGAGAAACTGTGCATGAGTATGATCCTTGCGCACCGGGTCCCCTCGACGGTGACAGCGGTGACGGCCAGAGGGAGTTGTCGCGTTCATGTAAGTTACCGTACCGCCATCCGGGCCGGTGCCGGCGCGCCACCGACTGTCCGATAATGGCAATTGATTGAGTTGGGCAAAACGGACGTTTCTGGAATCGAAGAGTCGGACCCCTCTCGCATACTAGCCATAGGCAGATGGCACAAGGTGCTCAGCGTGATAACTGACTACAGCAGACGCTCAACGTATAGGTACGGTTTTCTGTCTTTCCTAGCCTTCACATTCACTGGCATATTGAATTACACTCCGAGTCAAACATAGATTTGGCTCGGTGACCCCGCTGTATTGACCCTAGTGCAGAAACTCGAACGGAGTGTATATCATGGGCTGACATCATTTCCCCCGGTATCGAAGTAAAGAAGACACAATCTCAACATAATGGCGTCTCCTATCGGCGCAACGGGTGCACACTGGTGTCTGCGTGGCATCCGAATTGCTCGGACGCACTCGATTCTTCCGGCCGCAAAGCTCCCAGTGGTGAAATGCAACCAGCTGCTTTCAAATTTACAAATCAAGCTTCAATATTTCAAGAAATTCAAGGCATTTTCTGCGTCTAGGATGCAGACGACGAAATGGCCACACGAATACGAGCCTACCGTAACGTGGACGAGTCGTCGTTTGCTGGATCGCTACTGATCCACAATGTCTTTCCAGCTCTTTGACGTCTTCGGTGGAAACTTACGCATGTGACCTTACGAAAATCAAGCTTGTCCCACCTCATTCCCTGCGGATGTCTAATAGTAATGTCGTACAACGCGCATATACAAAGCACGGTCACGACCCACCATGGCATACTCTTATGTTAAAAATCGGAGGTTGATCAGTTGTATAACAGCATCGCGCTTCCCCCAGGTGTCTGTGAGGAGTAGACACCGACTTGTACCTACGCGGGCGGTGTTAACCGCCTGCGGAACGCGGCGCCTCAAGCGTCCTTTGGGACTCAGGCTATTGTTGCGCATCAGAGTGACAGATGCGTCGCCACACGGCACTCGTTCTCTCATTAGCGTGACAGTGCACTGCTCAACCGAAGTGTCAATACAGGTATGAGGCTGTTCGCTACGAATTGCGCCTGCAGGCAGCAGCGAATCACACGAATCATCGCGAGCGTGGTGGGGAAGGAGATTCTGCGGAATGCACTATCAATGGATACAGAGAACTGCGCGGGTCTTTGGGTTTTCGGTATTTAAACACGTAGGTCGCCAGCTACTTCTTCGCCA
This sequence comes from Daedalea quercina L-15889, assembly GCA_001632345.1. Classification (NCBI taxonomy): domain Eukaryota; kingdom Fungi; phylum Basidiomycota; class Agaricomycetes; order Polyporales; family Fomitopsidaceae; genus Fomitopsis; species Fomitopsis quercina. The sequence continues at coordinate 7,687 of KV429197.1, forward strand.
CCTTTCGCCCTCTGCTCATTTCTCTCTGATCTGCAACTTTCCTCTTTTATTCGAATCACTTGAGCAGGACGCGCAGTTATGCCTGGTGGAAAGCCGGAATCGTCATCGGCGACGGATTTATCGCTTCAGGCCCTCCCGCCGTCTCTCCCGAATGAGAGCTGGTTGTCGAAGGATGACACGATCGACAGGCTACGTGTGAGCAGCGAGATCCCCCTACTCTCTAGCGCGGACGATATCCCGGACGAAGCAGCCCTCACTGAGGAGCCTCGAGTACAAGAGCCTTACGAAGTAGCCTTGAAGGTGTGATCTGGCTGACTTACCGAATCTCCTCCATCTAACTGCAGGTCACCTAAGGTTCTCACTACAGTAGACTATCCAGAGCTGTCAGCCGTCACTTTTCGCTCTATATTCCTCGGCATCGGATTTTCAGCTTTTGGAGCGTAAGCACATATTATTAGCCTTTACCACACATTTGTTCTGACATGGACTCTCATGCTAGAGTGCTCGCACAAATTTACTATTTCAAACCTCAGAACCTAAGTGTTTCCGCCTTGCTACTTCTCATTCTTTCATTCGCGCTGGGAAATGCTATGCATTCCCTACTTCCTTCGAAGGGTGTTTTCAAGTGGATTAACCCCGGTCCTTTCAACAGTGAGTATCAAATGATGGTGTTGGGCGTCGAACCCTGACGCTGACGCTTTTGCTAGTCAAGGAACATGCGGCTATTGTAATCATGGCATCAACGGCCTCGACATCTGCCACAGCCATTCAGGTCATTGCTGTTCAAGAGTGTGAGCTGTATTAGTCGGGTAGTCCAGTATGTGTCGAACTGACGAATTTCCGTCGAACAGTATTCTATGATCACTCGATGGTGCTGAAGTCATCCTTTCCTCGTGCTCTGACGGCGTACTCATAGATTCACAGAACGCCGGGGTCGCAATTTTTACTCTGCTTGCCTCTCAACTCATTGGTTACGGGTTCGCGGGCTTGCTCCAGGACGTACTTGTGAAACCCACCAAGTGTTTCTGGCCGGCGTCCAGTACGTGGTATGGCGTTCCGATCGGGTCAACTGACCGCCTGACGGTCGTTCGGTAGTTCAAACGGCCAATTTGTTCCAGGCGCTGCATTACGACAGGCAGATGTCGTCCAAGCGTGTGCGCTTATTCTGGATAGTTTTTGGCGTACTGTTTTGCTGGGAAATCGTACCGGAGTGTGAGTGACACCTCGCGGCTCCTGAATCGTGGCTCACCTACATTAACATATTTTTATACCTTAGGGATATTTCCCGTCCTCACTGGCATATCTATCTTCTGCCTCGCTGACAACCACAGCCCGGTGATACGTAACATCTTCGGCGGTGCCAGCAGCAATGAGGGCATGGGTATGCTTCAGCTATGCCTTGACTGGAATATCATATCGAGCCTCTGCTTCTGGGCGCCACTGTCTTACCAACTCAACATCGACATCGGTATATTCCTAGCATACACCATGATGGCTGCAATTTACTACGGTAACGTATGGGGCTCTTTGTCATTCCCCTTCATGAGCCAATCGCTATATGTGAGTGCTTTGGCCCGAGTGTGTGTATGCAAAACACTGAAATAAGCCTACGTAATCAGACGTCAAACGGAACCATCTATGATCAGACAGCTATTTTGACCAACGGCAAATTTGATCCTGTGAAATACGCCGAGCTGGGGGTAGGTCTAACAAGTTCTCGTCATATCCTTTTCTTATGCCGTCATTCAGCCCGCCTACTTGTCTGGAACCTTTGTCTGGGGATTAATCTCGTCCAATCTCTCTTTGGGCGCGCTGTTCACCCATGTCTGCTTATGGCACTGGAAAGACCTCAAGCCGTTCATCCAGTCCCTAAATCCTCGCAGCCGCGTTGAGGTGGTTGTCAATGATCCTGTAAGCTCAGATAATTCTACACTTTTGCGCATCTGACGTCCCGTACGTAGCATTGGGAAAAGATGAAGGCGTACAAGCAGATACCTCGCTGGTGGTATGTCCTGGTACTGATTGGAGCTTATGCTACCGCACAAGCAAGTGGGTGCACTCAATGAGCTCATGCCACCCACCGCGAAGCTGAGAACAATCATTCTTAGCCAACTACACCGGCCATTCTGGCCTTCCGTGGTGGGCCTTGACGGTCGTATTGCTCATATCTTTCACTCTTACTACCTTATACGGTATTCTGGACGCCTTGATCGGGTTCGCCAGCAATGCTACAGCGTTCTACGAGATGATCACCGGTACGTGGTTTCGAGTTGATGCACAACGCCGACTGATGGTGAGACGGTACCGCTAGCGTACCTTGTCCCCGGGGATCCAGTCGCCAACATGTACGGCTCACTATATGGAGGACAGCCGATGGTACAAGCGTTCGCCTTCCTGGGCGATCTCAAGCTCGGCCAATACGTCAAGCTGGCCCCTCGCGTGACATTTTGTATGCAGATGGCGGGTAAGTGCATGCAGCTCCTAGGCTTATGGAGTTCTCTGACTGTCATTCGAATAGGCACCGTTGTGGGGGGGATCCTTAACTGTCAGTTGATTCAAATGATAAAGTGCTCATCGTCTTCTGATGCTACTACAATGCGGTAATTTCGTCTTAGACGTCGTGGCACTGTCCATAATAGACACACAAAGAGATGGTGAGTGCTTTGTCTAGGACATGCCGGAGACTATTGACCGTGAATTGTAGCTCTCTTGTCTGTCTCCGGTACTCGGTATGTCTCACATACAATGCCAGTGGCTCCCCACATGCTCACGCCCCGCTACAAGGCTCTGGTCAGGCCTCAACATCGAGATATACAATAGTACGTACTCCGCTCAGATCCAATATCCTAGTTGACATTTGTGCCCACAGCTAGTGCTGTTGCCTGGGGCGCTCTGGGGCCTCATATGTTCAATGGGCAAGCCCTATATCGCATGGTACCGATATCCTTGGCGATCGGTTTATTCCTCCCCCTACCTTTCTACATCGCGGTAAGCATCAATGGAGGTCTGTATCATCACCCAGCATGGCGATTGACAGTCATTGTAGCACCGTGTGTGGCCGAACGTTGGTTTCCAGTACTTCAACACAAGCGTGATATTGCAGGTACGCCTCCTTCATTCATATCACCCTTCTGGATGCAGACTCTTGACTGCTATGCCCGTTTAGTACTCTGGTGACATATATGGCGGTATCAACAGTTATATCAAGTTCGCCTCTCAGATAATGACTCGAAAGCATTGCTAACATAACTGATCAGCACCTCCATGGTTATCGGGCTGTTTACGCAGTGGTGGGTGCGCACTCGTTACCCCCGATGGTTCGTGAAATACAAGTGAGTCCTCTCGCTCTGTCACCACTAAGCCCAGATTCATCGAAAACGATAGCTACCTCGTGGCCGCAGCCATGGACGCCGGCACGCAGGTTATCATTTTCATCTTGAACTTCGTGAGTGCTGACCGTAATGTACGATATCCTGCACACCCACCTAAGTTATATACCTGCATTCCAGGCGCTCTTCGGCGCTGCGGGCACTGCCATTTCATTCCCGCAGTGGTGGGGAAACGGTAGGTACCGTCACGACCAGTGTTCATAACGTCAACTAATCGACCTCCAGATTACAATCTTTCTGCCGATCGTTGCCTTTTGCCACCCAGCTGAGCGGCCTCTGGAGGCAGAAGGAATGGGTGAGCTGTCACCGCAAGCTTCAGACGATGCTTCTGAGTAGCATAGGACTCAGGGACTGGGCATGTACTACATCTTCTTTCAATGGAGACGCCTGAGGTGGAATGAGTAACAGTGTCGGCTGGATAATTTATATGCATATGGTATCAGGTGAGCTCTACGAATAGTTTGCAGATAGTGTACGGCTAGGAATGTCTGAAGTCACGGTACAGTCCGATGGGCAATCTCATCTCGGATGACTTGCATAACTGCATCTGCACTAACAGGCACCCGCTGATACAGATCCGTGGCCTGGAATACGGGCGGAAGTGTGTTGCCCGAAAATTTTCTACGTGTCATAAGTCAGTTGCGTTGATTAGGGTGGTAGCTTAGGGAATGTCTCACCTCTCGTTCCACCAAGCAATGTATCTCATTCCCAGTGAGCGGACCGCAAATTCCTGATCACGCACGAAGGTACCAGGCGGGAAGAATTCCATAAGCAAAGGCGCCGCCGACTGCTCCTGTTCTTCCGAAACCACTGAGGACGCTGCTGCAACATCTCGGCTCTGCCACGCCGGAGGTGCCATGAAGACACTGTCGGCGAGGTGATATCCGTACGGGCCCAGGACGATCTTTTCAAAATAAGTTAGGCTGTCCGTCCGGCGAGATATAGCAATAGAAGCCACATACACTTGACCGTGCGATAGCACTCATCCTGTCCGCCCACTCCCATCCATGCATACCGGCGCTTCCGTTGCCCTTGACAATATGCACCTCGCTTACGACGCCATCCCTCTGCAGGCTCCGTAGCCCAGCAACGAGTGCAGCGTGGTCCTCGCTATTCAGCCTGGGGCCTGCGCCTGCAGGCTCGTCTTGCATCGAGACATACGTCACCACGTGCTTAGAAGTCGCTGACTTGCTCCAGAATGAACCTTTGCTCGATGCGGTGCCTTGCAACTCTGGAAGGCGGAGGTAGCTTAGGAGCGACTTCCGCACGGGCGCCCACCAACCAGACTTCATACGAAGCCCAACGAACGGTGCTGCCCAAGATGGCTTGCCATCGTCGCCTTCAGCGCGCTCTGCCAGGTCGTCTCCGGCGGGCGACCATCCGCGGACCCAGAGATTTCTCCCGCGCTCTGCAGCACCTCGGTCTGCAATGATGACGCGGTCAAAGATCCAGGGAGCATTCATGTCTACAAGGTCCAGCCAGTCCTCGGTGTACCAGATCCCAACAGTCGGAAGGGCCGCCTTCTGCATGAGCGGATGCATGCCTAACATTATCCATTTCAACAGACTATACGGTTATTTGGAGAAGTGATTCCCACCAATGTATGACTTCTCTCGAGGGTCCGGATGCGTTTTCGGGTCGACGCCGGGAAGTAGCGGGATGTGAGGGCTAGAGAACGTGGGGACGTTGGGGAATATCAGCCTGAGCGGGGCCTGTACTTGTGCTAGCGAGCCGTTCTTGCTTTGGGTTGACACATCTGTAGAGGAGCCGGGGAAAAGTGTTGGCGCTGCTAGGGTACTGTGCGTGCGGACTAAGGAGAACAGGGTGTATGGGTCTTGCGACTCGGCGCGATCCAATGCGAGCCAAGTGGTACCAAATACCCTACATGCGTCGCGTGTCAGTCACAATGACGTGTGGCGGTCTCAACACCACTCACCGCCCACCGAATGTACCAATCTTGTCAGCCGCATCGGCGGTGTTTATTATTCCCCATTCATGTTCGCGAGGGGGATACGCACTGTTTATCGATGAAGAGGCGATGTACTCGAGTGATGGCAAGGATGAGGGGTCATCCGTGATGAGGTAGAACGTCCCATTCGCCATGATCACGTTGTCTAGAATGGTGTATCCTTGATAATGCAGGCGATTTATGTAAATATCATGTCAATATATGCGCGCGCAAACAGCTCACCTGGAACGTGTGCAATTGCATGAGCAACCGGAACCTTGGTCTCCCATCTAACCAACTGCTCGCGCGGACTGACACCCTTCGTCAGGCCTATGCCTCTGTCCTCCCTGCCGGTACCGAAAGTAGGACTCTTGCTCGCATCAGCATTGTAGATAGCCGCGGTCCCGACAGGTCCCACAGACGACGTAGTCGCTACACCCGCCGCCTTGCCCTCTTCCCACTCCCACTCGCCGGCGATCATGTTCTCCAGCTCATCCCGCCATTCTTTCGGTCTCCGGCCGTCTCGGTCGTACCCAGGATCTTGGCCCCCCAGCCCTGCGTATTATAGCTTAGTAACGCGAAACAATATACACGCCGAAACGAGAGATGGGTGGCGCGCGTCGTCTGAGACGCAGCCCTAGCAAGTCGGGAGTGTAGCAGAAGCGCACTCACCAATAGCCGAGAGGTAGGACCCACTTAATTTGGCAGGCCTTACACCCACAAGTTGCAGGGAAGCTTCCAAGTTATACGATAGGATGAATACTGTCAGGGAGAATAGGACGAGCGTGATCTCGCGTCGAGTGGGCGGATACAGCCATCCTTTGTGGTGTGGGGGCATAACGGATTAATGTTATGGACACGCTACCCTTGAATCAATCTTGGAATGCCAACAAAAGTTGGACCGAAGAACACCGTTCCCTGCGTCAGAGCTGCGTGTTCATACGACGTATATTCAAGTGGCTCGTTCAATGTTCCCGCTTGCGGTTTCAGGGTAAGCCGTAAAGTCGTCAGAACTAGAGCCCTATGCGCAAGCGACAGAGCGAGTCAATAGTGTAGGGACTGACTGAAGGGAGTGTCGTTGAACAGTCGTAGATTGACGGCGAACGCAGAGCTGGCAGCGAGCGCTGTGCTCCCCACAACGTCCAGAAAGCCATGCCAAGGTTTCCTAAACAGGAAATCATACCTTACGCTCGCCACGGCGCCCAGATATCGCGTAACAAGATTGGTGGCCGTAGTTCGTCTGACATACGTCGGGATTGGATGCGACCTATTGCAGTTTGCTAGCAGTATCGAGTCGTATATACTTAAGTAGGAGTAACGGCCTCCTTTGGGACCCGCGTGCACATCCTTATGAAATTTAGATTGGTCCGCGTGTAACATCCGTGATTGGCAGTTAGAATGTGGGAAGCACAGCGTAAAGGCTAGGTTTACTACTATTTTCGGCAGGAAATAGAACATTACATATAGACGTCAGATGAACAGAGACGCCCACCGAGAACATGTGGGCTACAACTTTTGCTCTAAAGATACATCCTTCTCGTCACCAGCCTTTTCGTCAATCACGGGAACCTCATATGAGTCGTCCGTCGACTTCCCGTCGATCCCCTCCAAGTACTCCATCAGGCCGTCCAGGTGCGTCGGTGCCCCTGCCTCTTCCATTCTGCGGACGAACTCGCGTTGCTCCGGGACAGGGAAGAGGGCATGAAGGGCCCAGTTCAAGACGAATGAGATGCCAAAGCCGACGATGTAGTTGATGTCGTAGATATGGGTCGCGGCCAAGGGGACCGGGTGGTTGGAGACGGAGCCGACGAAGCCTGTAATGCACGGCGCAACTCCACTGAAGAAGGCAACGAAGGCACGCCAGTTGACGCCGCGGCTGTACCAGTATATCGACTGCTTGCCACCGATGTATAGGTCGGGGACCTTGAAGTAACGCCTCTGGATGACGTAGTATTGACTGACAAGCTGCAATGTATGGTAGCGATGAGTACAGTCGGGAAGGTGACGGAAACCGGTTGACTCACGAGACCAGTCATAGGACTGAGGAACACAGAGTACGCACTGAGCACCTCCAAGAACACGCTTGACGAACTGAGGAGCTGCCAAGGATTCACGGCCAAGGAGATCAGGAGGACCATGTACGCGCCGCGGCGCAAGTTGATGTACTTTGGCCACAGTGCGGCTACGTCCACACCACCCGCAACCTGAAGCATGTGCACGCGTCAGCTAGACGTCATTCGAGGGAAGGCAGAAGACGCACCAGGTTTCCGGGTATGTTGATACCGAGTTGAGAAATGGTCCAGGCGAATGCACAGAAGAATGTCGAGGCACGCGAACCGGAACCACCCGCCTTTTGAACCGCCAGGAGCAAATCGGGCGGATTCCATAGGGCATCGCCATACCTCTCTGCGGTAGCAGCGGTGATGAGGATCCCGAAGAGGGACGTCAAGAAGGACGTCACCGGGAAGGTCACTTGCACCAGCGTCAGTTTATAGTATTCTGGGCGAATAAGACTACCTACTGGCTTGCGCTATGATCGCCCGTCTCTCCGGAGCCTTCGCAAACCGCGTGAAATCGTTGTCGTTCAGGATTCCTGCAGCGATACCGCCGATCTGGGCCATGATTCCGCTGCACATCGCCCATGCCAAGCTCGATCGGTCAAGAGTCTTGCTAGAGGAGAGGACGCTACTGGACAAGCCGCCATCCATGGTCGCGAGCGCCCAGATGAGCATCGCGAGCTGGTTGATGAACACGATCACGGAACAGATCTTGAAGAACATATTCAATTTGTGCGGATGGATGTACGTCAGCGGAACGCAAATCAACATGAACAGGATGTAACACATGAATTGCGCGCCGTCCATGCCTGTGCGTGCAGGGAACGGGTTGGGGATGCGGTCGATATGACCTGGGAAGATCGCGCGGAGACAGACGAGCACACAGAGGCCGCCATTCCAGGCCTGAACCCCGACTAGGCAGCGATCAGCGATGAACGAATGACGGAGATGCAGGGGGCTTACACCACACGACCGAGAGCAGGATGCGGTTGAGGACGGCGAAGTAGCTGCCATTCATGCCGAAGGCAATCCTTGCGATCGCCGGGTACCCAATATGATAGTACGCCCCTGACGTGGAGTTCAGCGTGCAGAATATGGCAGCCAGACTATTGCGCAATTTAGCTTGCTTAACGTATCACGGACGAGACTTTGGACATACATGTCTCCGAAGATAATGCAGATGATCGCTTGCCACCATCTCAGCCCGTCCGCCACGAGCGATGACCCCGTCTGGTATCCTGAAATATTCATATTGACCAGGATCCATAGCTCGATGAAAGCCCTCGGGCCCCATGTCCTGCGCGCGGGCTCGACCGGCTTGAGATCATGGTTGTTCCATCGGTCTGCTTGCGCCTCCTCTTGATTGGGCACTTCAAGCTTCTTGAGCAACCGATGTCGCAGGCTCATCTTCTCTTGACAGACGGGGGCGCGCAGACAAGAGACGGTATAAGATAGCTCTCGGGACGTCCAACGTCGTCCGCTCGCAAATATAACGTTTTACCACCTCCGAGGGCATTCTGATAGGGCACTAGTGCTCAGCGATAAGATTGGAGTTTCGTACAGCCAAAACAACAAGCAGTTGAGAATGCCATCACCCGGATGCCTGGAGCTACTAGCGTGCACTCTCTTATCATGCGTACCTGTGCAACCTGGTCCCTCCTGAGTCCTAAGGCGCTGAACGTTAAACCTCCGCCTGCGGGCGCGATCTTGCGTAACCAAGGCGTTCTGTATCCAGAAAGACGGGTTTGCAAGGCACCATATGTACATACCATTCACGACCAGAGGGGCCAGGGCGCCTGGCGCAGCCATCACTGAGCAGAATCACAAGTAGCTGATACTGTCTACAGAAGTCCAGAACGTGAACACTAGCTGAGTATTCTTGCGACGGTTCAGCAAGGGCACATTGCAGTAGTGAGTATGACTCGGGGTAATACACTGAAGTAGAAGAAAAGACCGAGCAGAGCCAGGCTACTAAAACCAGCCGTCCCAGTGTTCTCGCTCGCAGTGTCGATAGTGCATTACAGGCTGAATCCGAGAAATGATATTAAATGCTGAAAAGTTTGTACTTACTAAATATGGTAATTTTGAGCGAGGAACAGCGCGAGGAGAACACTGTAGGACGGCTGGCCAAACTCGTCCCCGAAGCATGGCCGACCCTTGGGTCGTTTGAGCGTCAACTGAATAGTCTGGCGGTAGACCCTAGTTTAGGTCCTATTTTTGTCGCCGCCGTTCTGCATATGTAAGCCATCTTGCCGTCAAGCCGATCGGGGCCCGTAATAGTAGTAAGTACTGACTGTATTCTAGCGCAACACCTCCTATATGATCTCATTTGAATACTGCACGTCTGCAAGTCTCAAGAATAAAGGTGGAACGAAGGTCATGGGTGTCATGGGAAGTGGATTGTGAGGCCTGTCCTTGGTGGGTGTTACGCGGAGCGTAACACCCTGCGCTAGCGCAAACCCTAACCCAAAGGTATAGGCTATAGGGCAAGGGGACGAGATAGAGCACGAGGATGATCTAGGACGCTTGCCCTCAAGCACGTCTGAGGCAAGGTCAAGTTCGTCGAGAGGAGAGGCTTCAAGCACGTCTGAAGCGTCCTCAGAGGGGAGTGTCAACGAGTCCTTTGCTAGAGCGGGTGAACACTGTAGATTGAACCAGGTCGAACTGAGGGTTCGACCTTCAGCTACCTGCACTATTTATACATGAGGACTCGTGGTCGAGTCAGAGTGAGTCATATCTATCTAGCCAATCGGAAGAGGGAGAGGATATGACTCGACAGAGTGCCCGAGCATGAGTCAGTCCGAGTCAGGTATGAGTCATGACGAGTCAGGACAGATAAGAGCACATGGTCAGGGACAAGCGTGAGAAGAAGCGCCGTGGGTTGAGCCACGGGTACGGTAAGGTCACGAGGGGATAAGCCCCGAGTGGTATCATAAGTGCACAGAGGATGAAAATAAAGGAAAAACAAACACAGCGTACGTAACATAAGCCCCTTTCTATGGTCGACAACCTCGACGACCTTCTAAGATCCTTCAACTCCTCTGAACGTAGTCATCCCGTCGTGATGGTACGTGAGGCGTGCGACGACTTCCTCAGTCCCTGTGGACAGGACGTCGCCAGTTTCAGATCCTCCAGACGACGGGCGGGGCTCTGAGGCGAGCAGTTGTCGACGGTAGCGGTCCGCACGTTGCTCAAAGGACTCTTCTTGGGTTGGAGAGTCGGTCAAGAGTCGGTGGGCAATCCATCCTCTCTCCTCAGCGGTAAGAGGTGGAGGGACGACGGGCGGGGGAGTCGACGCTGAGTCGGGGGCGATCTCGAAGTCGTCGTCGACCGTCCAGTTCCATGGCGGGATGTTCTCGTCGACACCCGTCGGGGAGTTGTTGATTGGGGTCGTGGGGCGTTCAACAAGCATCGTTCCAAGACGGGCAGCGGGGTACGGAGTGAGCAGTCGAGGGGGATAGTCACCTCGCTCTTGCAGTGGAGCTCGAGCTCCGACCAAGGAAGTTTGATCGATGAAGGGGATGCCTTCTACCCTCATTCGGTCGAGGGATGCTCGGGCCTCCTCTCACGAGGTATAGGAGGTGACCAAGGCCGTCCCCGTGTGGAGAGACTGTTCAGTAGCCTGCTGCAGGTCATAGTACGCACCATCGACCCTTCCCCCATGAACCACGAACCACCGAGTTACGTTCTCCAGGGCAATTCGCTTCGTGCGGAAGTAAACCGGGGTCAGGTCGGTGGGGTAGTGGTTCATGATGGGGCGGCTGGCGAGGAAGAGGTGGTCGGCGACGATGCGCCAAGAGCGTGCGGCGGTTGGGGTGAAGACGTTTGCCCTCATGAGATCGGTGAGGGTACGAACATCCGGGGGTAGGGTGCGGGCTTCCGCCTCGTTGGCGGAGCACATTCGTTCGGTATGCCCAGGTTGGCGGCGGAGGCATCGAGGACATCGGTAGCAAGGGCAGTCGAGCGTGGAGTGCTGCTCGACGTCGAGCCCCAGGCAGGCAATGCAGGGAGAGTAAGGGGTTGCTATTGTGGCCACGTCCTCATCGGCGAGATGGGGAAAGGTGCGGGAGATGACAAAGTTGCGGGTGTACTGGACGTCGCGGAGGGGAACCATGTCGTGGGCTGTGGCTCGGACGACTACTTGGTCCTCGAGGTCGCGGAGGCGGAGCATCATCGTCCTTGCGGCCTGGTTCCTCGCGTTGGCGTACTCGTGAATGGCGTCCTCGAGTAGGTCCTGTTGCGTGTAGAGGTCGACGGCCGCGTCGAAGACCTGGGCGAGGGCGTCCATTCCACGTAAAGCGTCGAGGGGGTC
>KV429198.1:0-21272 GCA_001632345.1 Daedalea quercina L-15889
TCGTCTTTTCTCCCCTCGCTGTAACATCGCTCGCTCCCGTCAATACACGGTTTTGGCTAGCGTATACGGCGTCTGAGAGGACCTTGAACTTTACAGCAGGAGTGGGGGAACTTGAAGCCTAGTAGCACGATTGGCGGGGAGAACGGAGTGGTGAAAAGCGGTGAAAACAGGTTCTCGGAAGCATGCTGGTTGCAGTGCTGGCAAGCATGATGAAGTTCATCGCCCATGTCAATTCATCCAGTTGCAGCGTCGATATCACCGATCTATCACGCTCAACATCACAAACGCGGCGATCATGTGATCGCGATTGAAAGTGGTCACGCCACTGCTCGTCGCGCCGAGCCGACAGCCACGACTGAACGGCTCACTGCATGTAATATACTGGATCGACCTTACTACTACCTCTGCCTAGTCCTCTTTGGCTGCTGCTTGCTTCGTACTCACCTCATTTTTCTTGACTCGCTGACTATCTCTTCCTGCAAACACCCAGTCAACTTGGTTAGGAAGCTTGACAGCGACCCCAAGCTGCTCCGCAAACTTCCAGACGGTCTGGTGATCCCTCAGGAACTGACGGCCGACAAGCACCATGTCAATTTCCCTCTGCATGACGTCTTGAGCGATATGCCCGTCCTTAATCCCACTGACGCTGGCAACGAGCATCCTGTCGCCGACTGCTTTCTTGACTTCCGCCGCAAACCTCGCCTGGTAGGCGGGTTCCCCGAAAATAATCTTCTGGCGTGGATCGAGGCCCGCGGAAGAGACGTCGTAGACATCCACACCGTGGTCCGCAAGTACCTCAGCAAGCCTGATTGTGTCTTCGACGCGCCACGACGGTTCGTCAGGCACAACCTCTTCAAGCCAGTCTGTAGCGGAGACGCTTGTTCATAGGGTAAGCGGCGACAGCCCTCGAATAAATATCTGCATTACTCACCGGAAGAATAGAGGCATGTCCTTTGGCATGACACCCCGGACTGCATCTACGATCTCAACAGCCAGACGCGTGCGGTTCTCGAATGACCCGCCGTATTCGTCAGTCCGCTTGTTCGTCACCGGGCTCATGAACTGATGCAGCAGGTAGCCGTGAGCCCCATGGATGGTAATCGCGTCCACCCCCGCCTTCAGAGCACGGACGGCGGCGTCCACCCAGGCCCGTTTGATGCGCTCAATCCCGCCCTCGTCGAGCTCCTTGGGCACAGGAGTGCCCGCGCTGTACGGGATGGCCGACGGCGCGAGCAACTCGTCTGGCCAGCCGCCAACGGCCTTGGTCGAGATCGCGTGGTACGAGAGTCAGAGCGCGACCGTGGATCCCTTGCGTCCGGTGTGGTTGAGCTGGATGCCGATCTTCTGGCTCTGCGAGTGGGCGTACTCGACCAGCTCGCGCAGAGGCTCTATTTGGGAGTCGTCCCAGAGGCCGAGGTCCTGCGGGACCCCTCGGCCCTCCGGCGTGATGCTCGCCCCTTCGATGAAACTGAGACCGGGCCCGAAAGTCAGGATGCCGCCAACTGGAGTATCACGAGTCAAAATTCCCCGCTGGCTCGCGCCGCTGATCACTCACTGTGTGTCTTGTGGTACTGTGTAACCTTCCCGTCGGTCGCGGCGGACCATGGGGGAGAGCTGTGTAAGCCGATCGCTGGTCAGCAGAAGTGTCAGACTGGACGAATACGAGTTACTGACCAGGACACGATTCTGCAGCCGCAGTCCACGTATCTGTATAGGTTTGAATAGCTTCGGGATAGGCTTTCCGTCTGGCTGAGGGTCCAAGGCTGTCCCTACAGGAGGATCCTGGGCTGGGGTGAAGAACGATACGTTCGGGGCACCGGCTACAACAATGTCTTTCATCCCTCAGGTGCAATGGTGTTGAAATGGAAATGTCTGGTCTGCGAACAGTGGGTACGTCCTTATATATGCGTCCTTGACCCTCCGAGACAGAATTTGTATCTCCTAATGATCAGAGTCCCGTCAGGCCATGCTGTATTTTCTGGAGACCAGATTATGCCGACGGCATCACAGTAACCGGCTGAGTGATCAGGGGCCTTCATGCGTTTCGACGAAGCAACGAAGGCGCACACGGTGGGAGTTGACGCAGTATTGCTGTCGATGTTGCTTACGCTCATGCGCAGGCGACAACACTTCATTTGAAAACATTGTATAATACCATATGGTCCTCCTTATGGGTCATGTCGATTTTTAGTACGGTCTATGGGAAGATACAGTCCATGTGGTGGAGAGGATCCCCATTTCATGGTATGCCTGCGAAGTGGTCAGCGCCTATCCGGCGATTCCTCTGCGATGTGCATGACAAGGAGGTGCATGGCTTGATCAGTCTCCTGCGTATGCTATATTGATTAACCATTGTATTATTCCGTCAGCCAGATCACTTATTGCTGACATGGACAGCCGGCGTCAAAATGCGGGCGGTCTTCTACTGTACTGCCGAGGTGCGAAGTCTCAATGGAATGCTGCGTGAGCACTCCTGCTATCATTCATATCTTCGTTCATGGACGCTTGACGACATACTGTCAGCCGACCCAGCAGACCCGTGGTGATCTTCCGCTGGGATATAGGCCTGCACCAATACGCATTGCAGCTCTATTGAGCATATTTCCAATTGGCGGCCTTAACTGGCAGCTGCAGGTTGCTCGAACAAGGTACATCAACACCGTTATGATAGCTCTACTCCCTATCGAAGCGCTGAGGAGCGGAGGCGAACAGGAAACATCTGAACTTTGAGTCTATATGCGAACATACGTTGCCCCTTAGCGTCATTGACAGACCAATGTTGAGGCCGCAGGGCTCAGGCGACGGGGTCGCTGAACCTTATCCCCGTCTATATGACACCCACTTCTTGCCTGTCTCGGGATACACCATCTCGTCTGCCCCCCCTTCGCACTCTCGGTAAGCGTAGACGCCTGACTGGTCATCCAGGCATGCTCGGGACGAAGTACGTGAGTGCAGAATCACAGCAACCGCAGTCAGTCTGCTCATGACCCTCCTCAGGCGAAACACTCGACGATGCAAGGAAGCCTCACAGGCGCAACCTGCGGGACGAGAATGACCAGCGACGCAGCGAAACACGCAGCTGTTCAGCCGACCGACGCACCGTTTCCCTTTAACAGCCCGCATGCCGATGTCATCTTGCAGTCATGCGACGGTGTAAACTTTCGTGTCCGAAAGGCCATCCTGGCTGAAGCCTCCCCTATATTTGGAGACATGTTCAGCCTACCGGTTGTCACAGATCAGCCTACACAGGCGAACCATCAGAGCAACGAGGCCCTCGACCTGCCGGTGGTGCCCATGACGGAAGATAGCGCTATCATGTCCAAATTCTTGCGACTCTGTTATCCGACAGATCGAGAGCAGGAGACCTTCGACGATGTCTCATCCTTGCTGCCCGTGGCCAGAAAGTACGCAATGAATTGGATGGAGGGCTACCTCGTTCAGGTGCTCCGTCGTACTATCAACACCGAGCCTTTACGCGCATACTGCATTGCCATTCGTTACAGCTTGAGTGAGGATGTCGTCCGCACCGCTGCACGAGGCTTCCTGAATGAGTCCATCCAAACGTCGCCCATCCACCCTGGGGTATCCGAGCTAGGACATATCAGCGCCTCTGCCTACCTCCGCCTCCTAGACTACCGTCGTCGCTGCTCCGCCGTTGTCGAGGGCGTCGCGTGCGCTGTTATGTTGGCGGATGCGCAGCTCGCCAAGCGGTGCTGGGCCTCATGTGCGTCTCGGACGCGGATACAGCTCAGCCTGACGGCTCGGGACCACTGTTATACATGTGTGGTTCTGGCTCCCGATCGAGACAAGCACGAAATATGCGCGTGGTTCCTGGATTTCGTGACTCTCTGCGGAAACATGGTGAAGGACAGACCATCAGGCAAGGACCTCACGACCCAGGCTGCTGTTGCTAGAGCCCTCCTTGATGCAGGGAGGTGCCTCTGGTGCCGAGACCACGCGTGGGATGATATACAGGCCTACTTACAATTACTGTCGGAGAAGATAGACAACAAGACATCCTGGGTAGGGCGTGCTTTCTGCTCTACTCTGGCGAGAGATCGAGCTCATCTCATTCACGCAGGTTTCGTTGGAGATCGTCCATTGAAACCTCAGCAGAGTCCGGACTCCGCATATATTGCTGCTGAGCGACAGGATGCGTTTACTAGTCGTTAGATCGACGTGTATTTAGTAGGCCAGAATTTGATACGCAGTCCCGAGGAGCCCTCCCTGGTAGCTGTGCGCACCCAAACAGTACAACTACTCATCGAACTTGTGGCTCCCGCCACCCTATTTCCTATCTAATGACCCATTTCATGCGATTGATAAGTAGCGGCTAGTCATGCGCATACGTGCCAAATTGACTCCGTTTCCTGTTTGAGGATGTATGGTATCACAGGCGGCCCTGCCAGGCTCCTGGGCTATACACTTGCTTGATCACGTTGCTTGTTAAAGCAAACACCGCAATACCTAGAGCCTTCACGCTCATCATGCCCCCATCACGAACTAAAGGCCCGGGGGGCTTCTACGGCGCATAGCCTGGTGTGACCATCATGTGACCGCGTCATCGCGCGCAACCTTCAAGTCCCGGTCGAGTGGTCCTTCGAAGCTCCGCCCGCCAGCACAGTCGCGACTCCGAGGCAATGCTACGACGAATCGCCTCCTCATGCAGTGCGTTGACGCTAGGTATTGTCAGACGACAATAAACAATGATATACTCGACTGTACTCTTCTTTCTCAGACTCACCCAGAGCATTCTGGGGGATGTTTCATACTGGGGCATAGTTATAGCAAGAGTGCAGTCACCATGTCTTAAAGCTCTCTGGGTCTAGGTGCTTGACTGAAACGGTGGAATAGGCGCGAAGCATTCTCAACTGTGACTTCACAGCATGTCCTACTGGTGTGAGATGACCCGGCCTCTTCCCGGAAGTTCCAGGAACCCGAGATGTCTCTGAACTCTAAGAAGTGAAAAACGTGTCCGTGGCTCCGTTTCCTCGTTGCTTGAACGGCGAGGCTTCAAAGCTTCATTGCCAAGGTCTTTACGCCTCACCATCGCTCCCTTCTCATTCCATTTGCCTCGGATCTTCGGGGCACCCCACGCCGTTGGTCTGTGCTACGCTCTTGACAAATATAAAGTCTCCTTGACCAAGTATGTGCATGAACTCTTCGAAACCACCGAACTCACTACTCAGTCGTGCAACGTTAGTGTCGCACTCGACAGAAGGCAACGCCACAAGTACAAGCGGCGAGACAAAGTTGACCGAGTCGACCGCCGCTCAGACAACCGACGCACCTTTTCCCTTCAACAATCCCCATGCTGACGTCATCTTGCAGTCCTCCGACGGTGTCAACTTTCGTGTCCGGACGGCCATCCTATCCGAAGCGTCCCCCGTCTTCGAGAGCATGTTTAGCTTGCCCGCGCAGCAGTCCGCGAAGGCCGATCACGACAGCGCCTCGGGCCTGGCAGTAGTCCCCGTGTCGGAGGACAGCACCACCTTGAAGGCCTTATTGCGGCTCTGTTACCCAGTCAATGCGCGATCATCGCGGAACCTCGCAATCAATGAAGCCGCAGCTTTGTTGGAGGCGGCTAGGAAGTACGATATGGAGGGAATTGAAGAGCACATCGTTCAGGCGCTCCGGGGCTACATGGAGACTTCGCCGCTACGCGTCTATTGCCTCGCCATACGTTACAACCTCGACAAGGACCTGATCCGTGCCGCCGCTAGGGCCTGCCTTGACGAACCTGCCGGTACACCATACGGACGTGGCGAGGTGCCCGAATTGGACGACATCAGCGCTTCAACCTACATTCGTCTCTTGGATTACCATCGTGCCTGCTCTGATGCAGCAGTAGGCATCGTCAACAGATATCCACTCGTAGACGTCATATTTGACCAACGGTGCTGGGTGACTTGTGTACCGATCACCGCCAGTGGCGAAACAACTTGCAGTACCATCAGAACACTGAGCAGGTTGCCTGGATGCACTCACAAGCACCGTGTCGTCACCTGGTTCGCTAGATTCATGGATCATTGCGAAACGGTAGTGAAGAAAAAGCCATCGGGGAAGGATATCACCTCGAACACAACGGTTGCCGCCGCTCTGGCAGATGCATAGAAGTGCGCTCACTGTTCAGTGCACGCTTGGGACGACACGCATGCATTTCTGCTGTCTCTAATGGCCAAGATAGACGAGGCCATATCGCAGGTATGACGCAAACTCCTGGTTATTGTTGCATGTCCGTCTCATCTAGCGCGATAGGTTTCCCTGGAAATTGTCGACTAGGATCACATTCAGTCGACAGCCTTTCCATGGACTCGTCGTGGTTACGCACCTTCTTGTGTATGAAGAATCCGGCTGTGAGCATTGTACGTTTGCGTGCATTATGTACAGGGACAGTAAACCGTTGAAGCTTGAAGCTTGGGGCCTGGCGTCACACACACTCGCGGACTCGGACACATGGTGTCACAGAGCAAGCGTGCCTTGACTGCCCTCATACAGTCCGTTCGTAAACACCATGCCTCACGGGTTACCTATGTGGGGAATCATGTGTGTACCTACCAAATTTCATCATCGCACGGTTGCAGAGCTAAGGAGTTCGGGTTACATTCGACGGATTTCGGGCGTCCCGACAGCCGTTGCACGCTCAGGAGACGTGTTCCAATCTTAATGGGCCCTGTTGCAAGTTCAGGCGGAGCATTATAGGCGTTGGTCGATATTATCAGCGAGTGCTGAACGTTGCGCGTCAAGCATGGTCAGCGATTCGGCAAGATGATTTTGCTGAGCGACCCCTCGCATGTCTCAATTCGAATCTTATGGTGTGTAAAGATAGATCATGGGCGAAGGTGCAGTGTCTCGAGGCTGTCTCCAAACAGACACCTGGTCGTGAAGATTCTGTGAAGTACATGCTCAAAGAAACCCAAAGCCATCTATGGGGGTCATCAGTCTCGATAGACGTGTCTCGAGTGACGAGACTCGGACTCAGCGCACTCCGGCCAGTCGTAAATGTGCCCCAATGTCTCCTCGACGTCGGCAATGCCATTGAGCCGAGGAGGGGCCTCAGTGTTCCTGCAAATGCTCGGATTCAGAATCAAGACGCTGATCTGGTCAAAAGGGGTGGCGTTACGTACTCAAGATGAGGTTTGCGATTGGCACACCTGCGAGCCAACAGCCAAGGGCAAGCACTCTCATTCACCGTCATGAAGGACTGACTCATATCCAGCGTGAGGCAAGTACTAGTAACAGCGGAAACTCGTCATCGAGCGTCTAACGAAATGCATGCTATTGTCACCTCGCCGAAGCTTGGAAGTCCTGATGGTTGTAGTCAGTCCAATGTGCTTTCAGCGGATGCGCACTCAATCTACGAAAGGATTAAGCACGAGCATACATACGAACTAAGCGTATACCAGTAGAGTACGATAGATAAGTGGATCAGCCAGACAGTAAAACCAAACGAACGCAATAACCATAACGAGGTCCGCACACAGGCCAAACAAAGAGGAAACGAATGCGTACCGTAAAGGGGGACTTCAGATCATATACAAGTCCAACACAGCGGAAATCACGCGTGGACCGACTCCGTGTGGCGCTGCGGGAGCGGCGACGGGAGCTTGAAATGCCTCCCGAGGGGTGTGGCGGGGCGGCTGCGCACCTTCTTCCACCACGCGCCCTTTGCGGCCGCGTCACGGGGCGACTCGAGCGTGCCGAGGTCCGCAGTGCTGTCCACCGCGAGCTTCTCGACGCTCACGTCGACGTGCATGCCGTCGCTGCTGCCGCTCCTCGTCGAGCTGCGCGCGACGGAGTACGCGTCGCTCGCGCTCTCCGCGGAGGCGACGCTCGCAACGCTGTTCTGCCGCGCCACCGCGGGCGCAAAGTACGTGAACGGCGACGGCGCGGGTGACGCGCTTGGGAGCGGGTTGAAGAGCGCCTCGATCAGGTCCTCCGTCGCGCGCAGGCCCGCCGCTGCCGCGAGCCCGTCGCCATCCGCGCGCCCGTCCGCGCGCATGAACGTCTGCGCGCCGCCGTGACTCGCGTGCGTGAAGTCGTCGAGCTGCCGCGCGATGCTCGTCTGCATGAGGTCGTTGTTCGCGAGCAGGCCCGTCACGGACGCAAGGATCTCGCCCTTGCGCAGTGGCGGGGGGCGGTAGTTCTTCGTCCCTCCGACGTGCTCAAGCGTGATCGTGAGCTAGTAAATGTGTCAGAAAAGGCCACCCCACAAGTCATAGGTAACACGCACCTTGAGCGTAGCATTGGTCTTGCTCTCGCGAAGAAGGTATCGCCGGGTGACGGGCCCTGCATCCGCGTATTCTGCGAGGTTGAGGTAGACGGCACCGAGGCGAGGCTGCTTCGGCGCATCCGGATCGCCGGGGACCACTCGCTGTAGCTTATCGTCAGGATCGTCCGCGATATTGTGGCCGGGCCTCACGCACCTGCATCACAACAAATTTCACCTCGTTTGCCAGTAGATCCCCTGTCTCTCGATGTACATCCATCTGGAGGACCACATTCGCCTGGTGGCCCCACTTCACGTTGTAGTTCTGCAGCGGCCGCCACGGTGTGGTCCCGCGAGCCACTGCCGTTGTCGTAGTGGATGCGTCCGATGCCGCGGATGCCGTTTTCTGAAAGCCCGCAGGCGTCGCGGTCGCGGGCGTTGCAGGCGGCATGGCAGTATCCGGTGTATAGGGGGTAGTGAGATCGAGCGACGACCCGCTGGCATGGTGGTACATTTCGTCCTCCGTGACGTCGTCCCGAGGGCTGCTCTCGCTCCCGTCCTCCTCGTCCTCCTCGGCCGGGGTCACCTCGATCGCGAGCCCGAGCTCCGATGCGCGCCCCTTGCCCCGGGTGCTGTTGTTCCCCTTCGACGACCACGACTGGTTCCCGCGCATCCTGGACAGGAGCCCTGTACGCGTTTGCACATTCTTGAATTTCCAGCGGACCGCGAACTGGCCGCTGATGAGGGGTACGTTCGATAGCTGGTCTATCTCGACGCTGACTTGGAAGAGCGCATGTTTGGGGATGAGTGTCCCGAATTGGTTTAAGAGGCCGTGACCGAGGGCGTGCTGCTGGAGGTCGGAGGAGCTCGACACAGAGGAGGTCGAGGCACCACTCAGCATGGGCGCGGTGGGAGAGGACTTCATTGTTTCATGTAGCATGGCGAAGGATGGAGTTCATAAGTGGAGGGAAAGAGAGACATGCCGCCCAGACTGGGCCGCTGAAGCTGATGGAGACGGAAGCGCTGGATGGTGCTTTGGGGACGAGAGGCTTGTGCCGCACAATCCGTTGAGGACCGATGGACCCGCTCGGAGGTCGACGGGGCTGGGCACGTCTTACTAGTCTGGTAGCACGAGGTGTGCAAGCGATGTTGTCTTAGTCACCGAGCCGACGCAGACCGGCAACGAGAGTATGTAGAAGCTTATGGTAGGCCTCTGGGCCGCCTCTGAGAGGGAACAAATGCAGAGGCGGTTAGAAGGAGACAGGAACTTGGTGCCCCGGGTTGGTGGAAGCCTGCATGAGAGGAGGAGAATGCGTCGCCGGGTCGAGGGCAGATCCACAGGTAACTCGGCCTCCACGTCACCCGGCAAGTAGCCGGCCGCCGACTTGAGCCGAACCGAACTAATCCGGTACTCCCGCCTGGACCTACAAAGAATATTGTGCACAGCTCAGCAGTAGTATGCACACCGGCCTACAACACCTCAAAATACACGCACCAGGTAGTACTAACAGTGGGGTGTGCCAACGAGAACTAGAGACCCAACCTCTCTCAATCTCCATTGCAAGATGTTCAACGGGCGCTTGCGCGATGTTTGACTGAACGACCCACCGAGGTCTGGCCCTTGGAATGAAGCCAGTACGTATATATAATGGCGCAAAGGGACATAAAGTATACATCGAGTTTCATTCGAGTGTTCTACTGTCGACACTACGGATTTGGATTGCTCGAACCATTCGCTCGCCCACGCACGCAAGAGTTACTGAACGGAACCTGAGTATCAAGGGGCTTCCGACGAGTGTACTTACGGACTGTACAGGGCCGTTTATATACTGCATATTACAAAGTGGGGGCCGCGGCGATGCTCGAATGAAACCGAGCAGAAGCACTGGCAGGGCTACAGCTGAGTGCGGTTTCGGTACTAAGGTGCTTTACCATATCGCGTCTGTTTCCCAGTAGCAGAAACCAACATAATATCGCCCGGCGTAAGGCCGCGCACCGAGCAGCCGCAGAAAGAGCACAATACACGGATTTGAAGTAATTGGAATGTACGCCGGCGGAACAACCCAACTAGCGCCACTCCATCAAGGATTCAATAATATTCAATGATTAACAGTTTTGATTGTCTTCTACCTACATCGACCTGTGTACATTGAATAAGCAGTCAAGCACAGGTACCGAGTGCGGGAGCACGGAGAGAGAGCGAGCACCAACAAACGGCGCGCACAGGCTGAAACTAATACTACGGGTCCCCGTAAGTCAGTATCTAATATTCCGAGAGTAAGTACTCGTACGGCAGCGGCCCTCGCCAAGGGATAAAGCTTAAAAGGCCGGCAATGAGCGGCGTGCGGCGTGGACGATAGTAGCGCATGTACGTGAAGTCGTAATTAGGGTTCGGTGTGCAAAGTTCATAGCAGGCAGGAGGAAAAAATGCAGATGGAACGGCAGGGATGATGGCTATATGTAGATGAGCATGCATATACGGAACGGATGGATGGGTACGAGCGACAGAGAAAAGCGGAGTGGAGTAAAAAAAACTATTGACACAGCGCGGCAGATGCGGCGATTAGACGATGGCGAAACGGTACTAAGCTGACCAAGATCCAGAATGCAGTAACATGAGTTCAGAAACGAGACCTAGAATCGAGGACCGAGAATGGAGAGTGCACGAAAGCGATGGTTGGTTGTGCGACAGTTTGCATTTGCGAGGGGTAGCGAAACTACGGAGACGGCGGCTGATCCGGGAAGAGCGAAGCGACGAGCCAGTCAAGCCAGACATGACAGGAGAGAGGGTTGACGAGGGACTCGGACGAAGGGGGGAGGGCAATCACCGGACCTTAACACCCTCCACCCAGCCCTCCCGAACGTTGACACCCACCTCCATCTCCACGCTGACCTTGACATACGGCGGCGGCGGCCCGTCCTCCTCGTCCCCCTCCGCGCCGTCGTCCACCAGCGCGAACTTCGTCTGGCTCTCGAACCGCGGCTTCAGCGGCTGGAACAGCAGCGCGGACGCGGGCAGCGGCGGGCGGCTCGACGGGACGGTCACGGACACGGGGCGCGCGGACGGCGTGCGCATCGGCAATGACGCTGGGGACGGTGTCGGTGTCGGGGGCATAGGCAGGGGTAGCGGGAGCGCGAGGGACAAGTTCGGCGGCTGACGTTCAGCGAAGGGATGCACGTCCGGACCCAAGTTCTCCTGCACCGAGAGCGAGGCCCCCCGGGGCGGATACGGCGGCGGCGTGCTCGGGCGGCTCGCGCCGTACATGCTCTGCGTCCTCGCGCGCGCGGGCGTCGACGCGCCAAACGGGCTGGGGACGACCATCGGCGGGAGCAAGCCGCTCTCGAGGTCCTCGAGCGCGTCTTCGTCTTCGCCCACAACGCCCGCGAGGCTGATCGCCTGCAGGTCCTCCACCTCCACCTCCGCCTCCTCCTCTTCCTCCACCTCCTCCACGGGGAACAGAGCCTTCAGGTCGCTCTCGCCCGTGCACACCTCCAGGCCGGCGCGGCCCTCTGCGGGCGCGGCCCACGCGGCAGTCGTCGGCTCGCACCGCGCCAGCGGCGAGCTCCGCACGGGCGTCGCGAGGCCGCACAGACGCCCATCCGCGCGCCCGAGGTACGCCCGCGCGCTCCACGCCCGCCGGCGGCTCTTCACCTCGAGCACCGCCCGCGCGCCGCGCGCCTCCTGCGCCGCGGCGGCGCGGTGTGCCTCCATGCTCCGGAGCAGCTTCAGCAGGTGCACGCGCTGCGCGCTCAGCGCCGCGTATGTCGCCTGGCTCGACGGTGGCGTCGGGCTCCGCGGCACGTCTGCGCAGGGGTGCGCGTCCGCGAGCGAATGGCCATGTCGCTGTTGCTGTTGCTGTGGAGGTAGGCGGAGCGGCGGCGCGCCCTCCTCGCTGTCCACGGGCGTGTGCACCGACTCGCTGTCCTCCGTGCAGCCGCTCGCCTCCGTGCTCGAGCCCTCCTCCCATTCATCCGCCTCCCGCGCCTCCCCGTACATCACCTCGCCCACCTCCACGCTCACCTCGCGCCCGCCGTCATCCGCGCCCTCCTCTCCGCACACGAGCGTCTTCCCGGACAGGTCCGACGCGCACCGCTGCGGCTTCTGCGCCACTTCCGGCGCGGCGCTCGCGGGGCGCGACCCGCCAACTGCGTCCAGGTCCGGCGACGCGCCGTGCTCACGGGCCTCTTGCACGAGCCACGCCATCCACTCTTCCGTCCGGCGCAGCATCCGCGCCGCCGTCCACCGCGGGTAGTCGTACATGCACACCGCGCCGTCCTGCTCTTCGTCCGCGTCCGCGTCGCCCCTTCCGAACCCGAGCCGCACGCGCAGCTCGCCAAGGACGTATCGGCGCCACGCGTCCACGAGGCCCGCGCGCGCCTTCGCGTGGAGAACGGCAGAGCGCGGGCGGGAGATGCTCACAGGCAGGGGCGTCTTCCTCGCCGGCGGGAGGAACGCGAGCGTCGTCGTCCACGCCGTGCTCCTCGCGCCACCGCCGCCGCCGCTCCGGCGCGCGCCCGCCCCAGACGCCGTCCGCGTCGGACTCGGCAAGCTTGCGAACTCCGAACGAGTCGGCGACGGCGACGGCGAGGTCGGGAACACCGCGCGCGTCGGCGACGCGGCGAGCTTGTGGAGGCCGCTGACGATGCTGGAGAGTAGCAGGAGCGAGCGCTGCTTCTTGTGCTTCGCGCCCTTGCCCACGACGGGCGGCGGGAGCGCGAGGGTGTCGGACGACTGTGCCCACTCCGCCCTGCTCGCGCCGGGGTACGTGTGGTGGTGGGCGGGCGCGGACGCGCGCGGGAGGATCGCCGCACGCTCCTTCTCGACTTCCTTCTTCGCGACCGCGAGGTCCGCGAGCGCCGCCCGCAGCGTGTCCGCGCAGCCGCCGGAGATGTCCCAGACGACGGCGCCGCCGCCAGTGAGGATGCACTCTACGCGCACGCCGTCCGCGCCGTCGAGCAGCTCGAACACACACTCCTCCACGATCGCGGACCACCCGCTCGCGCCGTCCAGCGCGTGGATGCTCGGGGGCATGTCGAGCCCGTCTTGCTGCAGGCCCGTGAGCTGGGCGGCCCACCCGACGGGCAGCGGTGCGCGCGCGTGGTGCGGCTCAGGGAGGACGAGCGGGTGGTGGAGGGCCGGCGAAGGCGTCGCCGGAAGGAGGGTGAGGATCATGGTTGAAGGTCGGGGTAGCGGCCAGGGTGGTAGCTATGTCTGTGGGGCACATCAGCGCTGTAGTAAGGGAGGACGAGAGCTGCGGGAGATAATGAAGACGGGCGCAAGATCCGCAGAAGCCATGGAGCGAGCGATACATTATCTCCAGGACAGGCTGCTGGACATGCATTAAAGGACGCAGCCTGGCTTCGCGGGCTGGCACGCTGATCCCCGTGACGCTGCAGGAGGGCACGTCGCCGCTCGAGCGTCCATAGACGCCCCGGAGCCAGCACGAGTGACAGCCGCGGGACGCGCTCGGACGAGCATGCCCATATCAGGGGGATCGTCCAGCCGCTCGCTCGCCTCGCTGCACGCCACTTCGCATGGTGCCCAAGTATTTGCCTACCAAATGCCCACCGCGGGAAACGCAACGGCCGACGCGGACACTCGCCCACACGGAAGAGTCAGGGAAGAAGCACTCACTGCTAGAAACAGGCCAGGGAGGATGAACGCAGCAGCAGCGGCCAGAGTGCTGTGAAGACCAACCTGGTTAGCGACCGGAATGAAGGATGGGAGACCAAGGGAGACCGAGCAGAGCTGTTGCGGGGAGCTCAGCGCCAGTACATATATTGCATGAGTGGGGCCGTGGAGGTAAAGGACACTTGTCAATCCGAAGTGTGTGGTCTGTAGCATACGTGACCGACTCCACTAGTCACTAGTCAACAATGAGACGTCCGCCGCTCGACACGACACGGGGCGGGCATTCGTTACACACAAGAACCACTCGCAGAGCAAGGGCGAGGGTGAAGCGACGTGTATGCACAGATCTGGGTCTGCCCTGCCGAGTACGCCCGGCCTTCACCACAAAGCAGGCTGAGCGCAGGTTAAGGCGAACAGGCTGACTATCAGCGCGTCATGGTGCGCCATCTGCTCTGCTCTCCGTGACACCGTGCATTCGCATCGACTCGAAGCTGCCAGGAAGGGCAAGTATGGTGGGAGTAGTGTGGCCCAGCGCATGTCGCGTAGAGAATGGGAAGCAGGTGGGATTACAAAACGGAGGACTCACCAAGACAGTGGTTGCGCCTCGCACCGCTTCTCCTGCGACAGTGGACGGCGTAACTGGGACGTCGGTCACTGCAGTACACGACGCGTCAGTATGTGTATGAGGGTCCACAGCGCGTCAAAAGGGGGTGGTTGATATCAAGCAATGGAAAACGCCATCTGCTGGCAGTCGCGGCCACGTCGATGTGGCACGCAGGACAGCATGGTCCGTGCGATGGGGTTTACAGCTTCGGCGGCCTTATAGGACCAACTGCTGTTCCCCGGACGCTCGCAAAACAGGCATTTAGGCTTTTGGAGTGTCGGGAACGAGCGTGGCGGAGCGTACTCGAGTCCGCTCCAGCGCAGTTCCTTCTCGCAACGCCAAGCTTCCTGCATCGTCGTCTCGCGATAACTGAGCGACTCACCAAGAGAAACCTACGCGCTCCGGTCAGAGTGGTCGTCGTCGAGAGTGAAGAGACGGTGCCTCGGAGAGTGTGGAGGCCACAGGACACGAATTTGCACTAGGGACAAGACTCGCGAAGGTATGACGTCGGTGGCGACTACACGAGAGATGGCGGGACGCTGAGCTGGACGGCCTGGGGGCTCCGCCTGACAGAGGGGGCCGTTGTCGCGCTGGGTCGTCTCGCAGAGGGAAGCGAGAGAGAAGGTGGCGAGGTCGTCGGTCGGAAGGGCAGCCTCAGATTCAGAAGGACGTCGACCCGAACGCGAGAGCGGCCGGGGCGCCCGGATAAACAGCCGACCCTGCCAGCCGCCACATGGCCCGCCCATATATGGCTCCCCGCCTGCCTTATCCAGCCCCTTCCCCGTCTCTGCCGTGCGCTTCTCCGCGCTAACGCTGTGCGTGGGCCGTGGCCTGCCCGACGCAGCCGCCTCGACGCCAGACACTCCTCCTCTCTGCAACGCCTGGTGGCTGAGCCTACACGCGTTCCAAGCCTCCGCCACCGTCCACCCGGGACGCCAATCCGGCAAAGACGCCCGCCGCATCAGACTCGCTTTCGCTCGCTCGCGTGCGCGCTTCGGTTGATTCTCGCGCCGCCACAGCGGATCGTGGACGCGGGTCCCCCGCGCGGCCTTTTCCTCATCCACTCGACTCATCTGCCGGGGTGTTCTTCCGGCCTCGCATCCACGCTGCATGCATGTAATAGCGGGCCAGTGTCAGCCATAACTAAGTTATGCACATCCACTCTGCCTCAGCTCTCTGGCCTACGTTCAGCCTCTACCTCTGATATCCATGTAAAGTACTGAAAGTGGGACGTCTCCGGACCGCGCAGGCCACCTTCGTGCCGTAAGTCCAGGTCCAATGCTGCTCCACAAATCCCACAGCCCACAATCCGCCAAAGTCCAGACATCTCGAGTCCGGGCTGGTCAGACCCACGGCTACTTGTTCACTTACGTAGCACCACGGCCCAAACCCACCTCTGAACCCGCTGGGAAAGCCGACAACGGTGCACTGATCCTCAGACCGTGGCATGTCAAACTATCTCACCTGCTATACCCGCCGCATCGAACATCCCGGTGCAGCCCTGTGCTCGGGTTTTCCGCATCGCGCCGTGCGGTAATACATACATACGCGTTCGGCGCACAGTCCACGCTGCCGCAAATCGTCTCCCTCAGCTACGGTGGCGACGCCCCGCCACACAGAGCAGTCAGTGACTCCAGTGGCCCACCCAACTGCGTCCGCGCCGCGTCTGGAGCCTCCGGCCCTTGCCATCTCGGGAAGCCTCTGCCACTGGCAGCGCGCCGACCATCCCATACGCGGCAAGGCCTCGAAGAGACTCCAGTGTCAGTCTGTCTGTTCGGATACCACCGGGAGGGTCGTCGGCGGAGGCGAATCCGCAGAGGCGGCCGCCTTTGGTCTAGCTGCGAATATATGTGTACTCTTGTTGGCGACAGCTGCCGGCGCGGAGCCTGTCGACGTCGTGTAGGCGCCGCCGCATCTGCCTCGTCGTTTCGCAAGACCTCGCGGACACCGCTCGATGGACGGTGGCGCTGATCCGCCTGGACCTCAGGTATGCGTCTCGTGGGTGTGCACCGTCACTCTGAATCACGATCATTCTACCGCTTGCCGCGTCTGACCCCAGCGGGCCCTGCGTGTATGCGACCCGCTGCGCGAATCAGATTGCTGCACGTCTCCTGGACCACGTATGGACCGTCGCCCGTGCGCTCTCTGGTTGATAGCGTGTTTTGGTCAGGACACACGGGTTGTTCGACTGCAGTAGCTGGTACGTAGCATCCACCGACGGCTATCGTAGGGCAACTGATGTGATGTCGGGAAATGCCGACGTCGGTTCGCGGGTTAACATGCATAAGGTGCTGGTTTCCTGCCGTGCATTCTGTTGTGTGTCAATATTGGCATTCAGTGACGGGCTCGCAACAGGCTGTAAACAAGAGGATATCTGACCGATGGAAGGACGAACCGACATCGCAGTACACAGGATGCATTGCACCTTAATCCGAATCGTCGAGGATCATCGATGATATCTGACATGCAAAAGGCTTTAGACGACTCAGAGCGGCCTATCGCGCGCTGCAACAAGGGATGACTCCACCGTTGGTCAGATCTCAGACCTCGTCGAGCCATCTACTGCCGCCAACAGTATGATAGGGACGCCTGCATATTAGTATGTCGTACTACTGCATGTTTGCGTACACGGGCGTGGATGTCTGAACCTCCGCGCGCGGACTCTGTTGGCCAAGATAGGCTCGCGATGTCAAACGTCTTTGGCTCCCAATTTGCATGTTCTGTCTTCAGGGCACCACTGTCGGGAACTAGCTGTTGCCTGATCGGCCCGGCGTTGGAGCGACCTCCAGGTGGGTTAGCAATTCGGCGGAACATACTTATCCGCCATTTGCTGATTATGATACTCGCACAAGTATATGGAACGAGGCACGAAGTGCCGCGGAGGTGCTGATCAATCCGATTCCTAGCCCGGCTGCGAAGTAGAGTATCTATCTCGCAGAGACCCGCATGGTTTGAGGACATCTCGCGACGAGGATAATCTTCCTGCGGTCGCTGCCAACGTAGCAGCGTCCCTTTGAGGAGTGGAAAGGTCTCGCGACCAATCAAGTCTTCCACGCCTCGTGCTCCCTGGCACGACTCCTCTTTCGAGAAGAGACTGGGATAGGAGCAGGCCTATGCCAGCGTCGGCGGACGAAAGCGCCACGAAGCCTTTCTCGGTCGGGGGACACGCCCTGTGAATGGCCATCCCGGCTCCGAGTCGTGCAAGGTGGCCATTCCCCAGCTGAGATCACCGAGGGGGGCTGACAGTGACAACCGCGGCCTAGCGAGATGGGCGAGGTTTTCATAGGCTCTGGGCTGAGTTATTGTCGTTGAGACGGGGTCCACCCCATTCTTCGTATGGGCGACGGTACTGGTAAGCCAGGGCATTCGCTCTCCATGCGAGCGGTCATGCGACCGCAAGCTGGTATCTTCCGATGTCGAGAGGTCCGACTCGGTGAGAAGGAGGCGGCGTCGTCCGGGGGGTGTGCGTGTACGCGCAGCGCGGAATAATCTGCCAGCCCGCTGCTCCGGACGCGTTGTAGGAAGCCCGGGGTAAACTGCACGAGCCGATAGAGTTGGACGCTGTGTTAACAAGCACCTGAGGTACCGTCAAGAAGCGCAGATGCGAACAGACAAGGAAGCTTGAGTTGTGAGAATGCCTCGAACTGCCCGTCAGAAGCTGCTCTCGATTCAACTGTACCTTTCGATGGATCCGTCGATGGGCCTATACTTCCAGCGACGAGAGCTGAGTTGTCCTTCGTCTCGTAGCAAGTACTGTTACCAAAGACCGCGGATTAGGAGCATGCATATGAGGTGCAGGCGGATGCTCCACGACGTTACGGCTGCTTTCAACTTAGGCTCACGGACTGTTTCGCCGTCAACACTGTACGACTGCAATCAGCATCCTTCCTATCGATGGTAGCACCCGTCATTATGTGTTGCCGCACACGTACCGGGGGGCGTGAGGATTGAAGCTTGAACTCCAAGATATATTGCATCGGAGGGGCCGCATGTTGAATGCCACTGACATTCCGGCACTGGTTCGGCTGCTCAGTAGCAAGCTCGGGTGTTGTGACATGCATTAGAATTTTATGCAGAAGCAAGCGAGCCGTTGGGAAGTGTGCACTGGCTGTGCGCTGTTTGTCGAATGAATTGAAGACTGAGCGAGATACGCGTTGTCTTCGTACTGCAAGCTTGTCACATGTGAGCATTAGACGTGAACAATCTGGGGCCCCGTACCATATGACTGTTGCCCTGTGACTACCCTCAGAAGCCATAATGGACACCAAACTTAGATGCCTGACAGGCTCGTCAAGATCCATCACGCTGAGAAAGATCAGAATGAAGAAGAGGTACTAGCCTGCGAGGCAGTCCTGGCCTGCCTCTCATATCCTCAAGTCCTCATAGTCGCGTCCACTTTCATTGTAGCTGTCGCGAGGACAGGTCCATTACTAGCCTTAATCCTGCGTCTTGTGTACAGCCAAAGCAGTCGCCGCACTGACGTGCGATCAGGGGTCTCAAGGCGAGGCTCAGATGTAGCCCCACATATGGCATATCTCTGCGACGGAAAATCAGCACGTTCCGATGGATGACCTCTCGAAGCACCGCTTAAGGGACTCACCTGACCAGTCATAAAGTCAATCTTCGCAAAGATGGTATCTTAAGAATGACTTGATACCTTGTCAGTCGCCACTTGTGACGCGCTGTTGGAGCATGGGTCTGCAATACAAATGGAAGGGAGCGCCAGCGAAGCTATAAAAGACATGAAGAATGAAAGTCGATGCAGGGCCTACTCCCAGGCAAAAAACGTCTCTCGAGGATTTCGGCGGCTTTATTTCAGCATGCATCTCTTTCCAGCTTTCATAACACTCTGCATGGCAATTGCCATAGGTCGAGCAGGTTGTCCAGCTGACGACCTAGTGGCTCAAATCTCCGGTGAGTCTAAACTGCTCGGCAATTACATCCCCACTCGCAAGAGATCGCTCAGACCACGCAACTTAGGGTGCCCGCGGGCTTGTTGGGATGTTGCCGACTACGGTAGTTGTCCCTCTACCCCTGATTCGGCGTGCTTGTGCAACGAGCCCGCATTCGTTGAGAGTATCGCGACTTGCGTTGAAACTACCTGCACGACGGAGGAGATAGAGGATTATCAACAAATTGCTGACCAAATCTGCGCTACTGCAGTAAGTACAGTAGTTCGTCGATATTTACTCACTGACGACTTCGTTGCAAACTACCCAGAATGTTGTACTGATTCGTCGGTTCGCTACGAACGGGGTAGACGGGGAGATGTGATGAGTATCACTGATAGAAGGGCAGCAGATGTCAGCCTCGAGACTGTCGAGTCGGAGTAGAGAGGAACCGCGAAGGCATAGTACCTGAATCTGATATGGTTATTGTATGTGCAACTCCTCGGTGATACATTGATAGAAGGCGTATGGCTGTCTACCGATTGCCTGCCTGCGCTCGCTCATCAGCATGTTGTGGGGATTACAGCACGCGGTGGAAGACAACTCACCAATTTTATGATGCAGCGTTTAACTGGACAGGCAAGAACGTCGTGGCGTGAGATTGCAAGCGCTCAAGAATACTTCAACACGTCTCTCTAGACGCGGATGACCGGCAAGGGGTACGTAGTATTGGCAACATGCAGATTCTCGATGAGATTTCGCACTGCTGACCAAATGGGCCACTGCGGCTGATAAGGTAGAATTGTCGGACTCCCGATAGAATGCAGTGAGCATAAGCGTGTTGCCTGCAAATTTGTCTGGCAGGAACACAGCTAGCGGCGTCTTTGTCCTGCTGTCAATGGTGATATAACTCGAATGAGTCGTACGTTGCCCGCAGAAGAGCGCACCTGGAGTGTAACATCAATTTACTGTGCCAGTCAGCGAACAACGTAGTCTCACCTCAATGCGACAGGCCGAGTGGCTCTAGTTGGCGCAAGACACATCTCTCTCATTGCTTAGAGACCCCGTTATACTTGCTCATAAGTGTCAACCAGGTCGGCGCGAACATGGGAACTTTATTTGTCTGGCAGACTATCACCTTGGGGTGGCATGGTCTATACGGTCGTCTGCGAATAATATCGTGAAAGGAGCCAGTCCCCGGTGTTTAGCGGATATGATTGTCGCGCTGGGCGATTGTATTGGGTTGAGATGGTGGTATAAAGAGCTTGGACAATACACGCACCGAACGGGTAAGGGACATTCCGACTGGATAGCACACGCCGTGCCATAAATACGTGCCTTATTTGAACACTAGACTTCAGCGCCTGCAATCATGATCGCGATGGCTGTTTTAACGCTGATGATCCTGTCCTTGCGATAGATGACCTTCTCCGGGTGAGAACGGAGCGAGTTCAGACCTCAGGCTGCATAAGCCCCCCGAGTCAATGATTGGTGGTGGAGGATATCAATGACGGTTACCTCTCGACAATTGCACCTTGCTCTTAGGGGGATATGTTTCTCGGTATCCCCCTGTGATCGCCCTCAGCTATATGTAAGAGCATGGGTACGAAACGGTGAAGGCAAAATTTATGATTTACCAGCTTCATCTTGGAAGCTCATTCCAAAATTGAACCCTTTCAAGTGCTGACAAGAGTTAGCGATTCATGACCACATACCTTCATGTACACATTGCTCAGTCCGGATTGCTGTGGAATACCAGAATCGGAGTGTGTGGGTGGGATCGTCGTTGACTATAACGGAGAAGACTCTATTACGCATATCCGGTGAATTCGTTTGCACCTGCTTGTGCAGGCGCTTCTTCGGCATCCTCCGCCGCCCCCAGCAGCGCCTGCATCGTCCACCGTAAGAACAGCAACCAAATGGCGAGCATCAGCTCAA
>KV429199.1:0-20431 GCA_001632345.1 Daedalea quercina L-15889
TTGAGGCTGCCATACCCGTTGATCAAACACGAGTGCTTCATGACGACAAGGTCGAGCCAGCCGCAACGCCGCCGACGACCCGTCGTCACACCGAATTCGCGACCAACTTCTTGTAAATGAACACCGATGTCCTGGAAGTCGGTGTATGCTGTCGGCCCCACAAGCTAGAACCTCCGAGAAATGAAACGCACGTTCAGCTGTTCAGTTGGGAACGGCCCTCCGCCGACGCGAGTCGTGTACGCCTTCATCACACCGATGACGGTACCTATCTTCTTGGGTGGGATACCGAGGCCGGTGCACACACCACCGATCGTAGTCGAAGACGAGGTGACGAACGGGTAGGTACCGAAGTCAAGGTCAAGCATGAGGGCATTGGCTCCTTCGACGAGGACCTTCTTCCCTTCGGCGAGCGAACGGTGGACGTAAGTCACACTGTCAATGACGTACGGCCGTAACCGCTCGGCGAGGGTCTAAGTGAAACAAATGAACACAAGCTAGGTGACGGCCGAGCGGCGTCAAGAGACACACACCTTATAGCGAAGGATCTCCCCCTCTGTGTCGTACTCGAAGTGGCCATAGCGCTTGAACCGGCCCTCAACGACCGTACGGAATTTCGCGGCAAAGTTCTCGTGATCGAAGAGGTGGTGAACGCGCAAGCCGGAGCGTGAGGCCTTGCCAGAGTAGGCCGGACCGATGCCCTTCTTCGTCGTACCGATGCTAGGAATCGGACGCGATGTATTCGGATGCGCCAACTCTGGGACCGAAAGCGTACTCACCTCTTGCCTCCCAGCTCAACCTCCTTCAGCCCATCAACGATTTGGTGGAAGTCGAAGACAAGATGCGCGCGGTCAGAGACAAATAACCGTCCAGTGCAATCTAAACCTAGAGGCGACACTATGCACAATCACTGCAGAACGCAGCATGGCGACGTACCTTGGGCTTGCAAAGCATCCAGCTCCTCGAAGAACGACGGCAAATGTACGACGACCCCATTTCCTATCAAGCCCGTGCATGTTGGATTGACGAGTCCTAGTATACTCTGGATTTTGGTAGCGCGCTCGTACAGATAAATCGGAACGTACCACTGGGCAACAAGTGAAATGCAAAACGGGTAGGCATCTTCTCCGGCCCCATTGGCGCGACGATCGTATGGCCAGCGTTGTTTCCACCCGCGCAGCGGGCGCATATATCAGCGTCGGCAGCGAGAATATCAACGAGCTTTCCCTTTCCCTCGTCCCCCCATTGCGTTCCAAGGACGACGCTCACTGAATACACAGTCACCCTTGCAGATGATCAGGCGATGACGGTGGCTACATACCGCTCATCGCGCCGGCAGTCGCGCGACCCAGTCGCGAGGGCGTTAGGGAAGATATGGAGATAGATAGCTGCGGGCGGGAGTATGTATGCGCCCGCAACAGCGATGGAATAAGTTAAAGAGTCGGGAGGCAAGCGGCGTGAGGGACAGTGCTCGAGTCACAGTCACTTGAGACGACCTCAACATTCATTTCGCTCAAAGTACACGCCCACGTGACGACTGTAAAACACGCTGCGTTGCATCCTCTACCGCTCTCCTCGTCTACCATTTGCTATCGCTCTCCTACGGCCATCTCCCTTCACTCGGTATACACTCAATCGCTGCGTTGGCGCGACGAGGTCTCGTTCGTCGTGCCGGCGGTTGCTGTGCTGACCCAACGCGGTCTGCTCCTCCTCATATATAAATCCATCCGCCGTCGCACCCTCGCCGTCATAGGTAAGCGTCAAGTACAACAAGCACGAGCTCGTCGAGCATTTGCTCGACAATAACGGGCTTTTCGTGCCTGTGCTTGCCCAAGCGAGATGCATCCCGAGGCTATCGGAGCCGCCGCGCCACGGCGGCAGCTCGCGCCGTCTCTTTGGAACAGTTTCTGCGAAGTTGATGACGATCCAGGTTGGCTTTGGTGTGCTAGTGGCGAGTGTTGTACCTACCGGTGATACCGATGGCGACGAGGGTAACCGTGGCGTGTATCTGCATGGGATGTCCTGTGTCTGGCTGTCGCCATCGCGTACGTGACCTGCCGCGTGTATTCAGTCGTTCCGGGCTTGCCAATTTCCGACAGCGATGACCTTCGCGTACTGACGCTTGCATAAGACACGGCCTGCGTACGATGTTGGTGCTGAGAACTCGGCGGGGGCGTGAGTGTGTGCATGGGTGTATGCACCGTGTATGCGTGCTCATCCACGATTTTGGCATGCTCTCCCAAAGCAGAGGAGTTGCTTGATGCACCCGGCAAACACAAAGGCTGTCGTCTTGGCAAGTTCGAGAAAGAGGGGGGAGTCGTGGTAGGGCACGGTATGGGATGTAGTCAGCGGGATAAATAGCGGGCGGATTACCGATTTACGCACCCGTTCGTCATGATTTTCCTAGGCGCCGTTCATATACCATCCTCCAGCTCTCAGAATACTCTTGGTGCGTCGCTTGAGTTTCTCGTCGCCACCGAGTACGCGCTCTTGATATGTGGCTAACGCGACCACGCAGCCCATAGGCGCGTTCTCTGGGCCTCGTTATCAGTCCACATGAGGGTAATTGGCAGTGATTAGAAGGATTGCGAGTGACAGGAGATGAAGGGAGATGACAGCTGAGAGAGGCAGCCAGTGCTCGCCGCCAGCGATCGCAATGTCGGGCGCCCACTAAACGCATCCAATGAGTATCGCATGGCCGGGACGTGTGTATGGGTCTGGTGTACCGTATACCTTGGCTTGCAACACGGGAGAAGGGACGCTGCTGATGAGTTACACTGGGGATGTAGAGCACGAACCGACGCAGTTTCTGTTTTTCCTTTGGCGGGACGGACAATTTCGGATGTTGAAGCGGTACCCGCGTGACGAGACTGGACTGTAAGTACGGGTCATGATCGCATTTCTACATTGCAAGCTCACTATGTGTTGAACCGGAAATTAATACTCCCGAAGTAGTACACACACGATATTTGTTCTCTTTGTAACGGTTGTGGAGACATTCAAGTTGTGCAGGGAGTAGGCACCGACGACGAAATAGGGACACGTCACTATCGTTGACACTAGATGAGACGCAAGGTTAGATGAATGTAATGTGACGTGAATCGAGCGACGTCGGGCAAGAACAAGTTCAAAATGGACCTACACGTACGAAGATGATAAAGCTTCTACCGAAGCCGAAATGATAGCACTGAGATGGAAATACCGGTTCAGTACAGGCGAGTGAGTAGATGAGCAATCGCGTACCATTCACGATGTTCCTCGGTATCGCCGTTCAGTCTGGACTGTATGACAAAGCCAGCGGCTACAGTAGTAATGCGCCCGACAATAGTCAGACGATCCGTTCCTCAACGGTCTACACGCGAACGAAATTTTGGGCTCCACAAATGCAGCTTATTGCGAATACTGTGTAGTGCACAGAGAAGAAAGTGCAAGTCTCGGGTGGAGGGCGGGCGAGGGATGAGGCAGAGACGCGTCTGTGGCGTGACGCCGAGCGGACGCGTTACGCGCGCACCTTTGTACTCGACCACCATCATCAATCATTCTGTCCACCCTTGCCCACCATCGCGTCGTGCCGCGTCTTTGCACCAAAATTTGCCTCGATTTCCCTTCGTGTCGCATTAGTTTTGACTAAGGTCGACATGAAGCGAGTGCTCGAGCTCTCCCGTGATGACACCGACAGCGAGACGAACCTGTTCCCATGCAAGCGGCTCCGGCAACTTCAATCCGCCCTCGGCCAGCGGTACGAGAAGCGGTTCGTCCCTTCGTACCCTTTCGACTCTGCTCTCGAAAGCGATACGGACTCTAAAGACCTCGCGCATTCGAGCTCTGGAGACGCCCGCGGCGGCCTGGGATGGACGATTGACGTGGCGGGCAGAAGCGGAGAGCAGTCCAGGTGAGTTGCGGCACCCTTGACTGGATTTCTACCCTGTACGAATGAATGGATGCATCTGCTAGCTTCGCGCAGATGCCGCTCTTGCGCCCGGTTACGAGTCGCCTGCTCCCCGCCCGCTGGGAGGACTCAGACGCGGAAAGCGACCTCGACTCCGAGCCCGGCGGAGAACGTGACGTTGACATGGACCTTGAGTCTTCGCCTACTGCCTCACCACCCCCTGTCACGCCTCCGACTCACGTTCGGCCGTTCCGCTTTGCGTTTGCGTCGCAGGGCGCGCACGGGCACAGCACGCAGAAGGGCAGACCGGTGCGCAGTGAACATACGACAAGCTGCGCACATACTGTGTTGTGTTGTACTATGTGCGGCCTGAGCATGGTCCGGACGATGTGTGAAGCGGGGGTACAGGCCCAGAATGATGAACGCCAGGTGAGTTTGTTCTTTAACAGACATGTACTACAATTCTCAGGACCCTTGTTGACGTCTTGAACCCGCTTCATTAAGACCGGCGGCACGTACCACGAGCGTGCGAGTCCCGCGCCCTTCCGTCACTTCGATTATGTCACAGTCATTGGTGCAGAATCGCTCGCGACAGATGAGGATGAGGATATGGACCTAGACGATGACGAAGCGATGGATCGGCCCACTCTCGCACCGTCTCCGTCGACTGTAGCCAATTGTATCGCCGTCCCGCAACCTTCCACCTCCCATAGCGATGCAGCGACTGGGACCGCAGGCTCAGGGCCTCTAGAAGTGACCGATGTTCCGGCGACGGTTACGTCTGCTAACTTTTTATCAAATCAAGAGGCCTTGAAATCCTCGGCCGCGGGCATACCGGTGTCTCAGTCGGTGAAGCACTTTCCGACGTCCAACCGTTCTCTTGATCCTCTCGCTCGTGAAGAGCGTTCTCATTTGTCTTCAGCCTCGTCTGTCTTGGTGGTGGACCGTCCGATACCCAGAGGACCTAAGGCGCTGAACGGGTTACCACGGACTAGTCGACCGATACCGACAGCTCCCGCCGCCCTATCGCGTTCTCTGGCAACGACCGCTGCACCCGCACCCTCTGCTACCACGGACTCCACACCCCCGCCGCCTTCGGCTGAACCCCCACCACTTCCCCCATCTCCTAGCGCTGCAGACGTAGGACAACCGCCGGAGCCAGCTGCGCCCCCACCCCCTCTTCCTGAACAGTGGCCGTCCAAGCCAGGCTTTATCTCAATTCAGCCTGCCTTTTTGTCGCCACCGCCGCCGCCGCCACCACCACTCGCTACGGGCATGGCGGGTACTCGGGTGATGGCATCGCGCGAACGGCCGTCATGGGATAGCATTCCGTCTAAGCCACAAATTTTGGCCTCGCCTATGTCTCATGGATTTGGACTAGGAATTCCACATGGACATTCCAAAACGGTCGTTCACGTGCCCCCGAAAACGATGAACGGCAGCCCTCCGCAGCCAGCGCACGATCCGCCTCCGTTGCCTGGCCTGCCGCTGCCGTCCTTGTTGCCTCCACCACCTCCCTCCGTGCCGCCACCGCCGCTGCCGGACACGCCCCAAGCATCGACGTCGATTGCCGTAGCAGTGGGCTCGAGCACAGGCGTAGTAGCACTAGGTGACACGGAGGCGCCGCCTGTGCAGACATACGAGGAACTACAAAGGGAGCTTGCATTGAAAGAAAAGCGAAAACGGAAGCGAGCGAGGAGGAAGCAAGTGAAGCAGGAGTTCCGGGAGGGTGTCCACAGGCCGACCCTCAACCTGCCCCTCAGGCGGGAGGGCCACGACTACCAGTGTCCGATCGATTGCCGGTGGTTCACGATGGTGGGATTCCTCGGGCATTTGTGAGTGGGACCTCCATTTTTCGTCCATGCGACCAGGGCGTGGCTGACAGAGGATATCATCTACAGTGACATGAAACACGAGGGTCGGTCTAAAATGTCGAGGAGGCTGCGTGAGGAACTCATCAAGCAGGGCGACCTCGCCGAGTTTTGGAGACAGTTTTGGGCACACTGCGACGTGCGCCCTGACGAATGTACGCCCAGCGTCTTACGTCCTGCTGTAGTAAGGACATTGCTGACTGTCTTCTGCCAGGTCATGCACATTATGTACGAACTGATTACGGTTCTGTGCCCACCCCGTCGGAGGACATGGAGGACATGGAGGATGGAGAGATTGCAGAGCCTCAGCTGAGTGATGGCACAAAGGCTGAGGGCTGATGGGTAGGGTGATTGTGTGACAGAGAGCAATGATCAGTGTCATTTTACCAACGTGTCGAAGTAGTATATATTCGCGGTGAGCTCATATCACTCGCTCTAATAGTATGCTTGGCTGGTATTGCATTAGTCGGTTTGTTCGCTTCGTCTCCATCACTGATCGTTTCGGCCTTCTTACCTCGACGATGATTGATGAATGCAGGGCCGTAGAATGACTATATGCTCACTCAGGACAATTGTGATCCAGTAAGTTCGTCATACGCACAACTAAATGAGGATTGTATGGGCCAGGGTCGACGCCGCCCCGAGCCCAGAAGCTGATGAGATTTGGTAACTTCTGTCGTGTTAGGCCGATACGATGTATTTTCAGGTAGGTGCTTGTGAGGATCACCAAACACTGTGCCCAAGCGCGCAGTTACATTGAGCACTCTTTCTAGTCTCATTTCTTGTTCTCCCGTTCGCGAGTACGCCGATGCAGCGACAGCACCAGGCAGGAAGGCGGACTAGATGCCAATTGTCAACATCTCGATCTGCTCGTGTATTGAATCGTAGTGGCGCCTGCACGTCTGCGCTGTTTGCTGCTATCGTCACCATTCGAATTTATAACTAGTAGGTACAATGATCAGATAGTGATAAGTATCATCGTATTGTGCCCATACCAGTAGTATAATAGGCCATCGTGCGGCGTGCAGCATACACAAGGGGGCGATGCGTTTCGCATCGTTGTTAACAAGACAGCCAGCCCGACGCGTCAATGATGGACTACCTTAGCTCAGTCTAGCTGATCTTCACCGAGCTATGAGGTCTCCATAGGACCGCGTCTCTTGGAAAGTTTCGATTGCGGACACGAAGATGGTTTTGGCAGACGACGCTACGGAAGCTTCGGCGTTGGGCGAGGAGGAGGCTTTCCGCTAAGTGCGAGGCGGCGGGTCGCTAAGCAGCACATCGCGGTCAGAAGTTAACCTTGGCTCTTCGCTTTTATAACGCCAGGTTGGACAGTGCCAGAGGCCGAAGCGGAGGGAGCGGGGGGAAGGGACAGCGCTTGAGCGATGACCGCATTTGGGGTGTTTGTGGCTGTTTGGCGTGCCACCTCAGAGAGACGGTGGCGACGTGTGGGCGCTTCTGCACCAGCCAACGCACTACAGTCTGACCCTCCGCCGCTCGTTTGAGTTGGTTCTCTCTTCCAACGTCCAGCCATGAGCGGTTGTAAGTCTCCCAGTTCCGACCCCAAACACAATTTCTGACACGCATCGCCAGTCCGGTTCCTCAACCTTGTCCGGCCATTCCTCCCCATCCTCCCAGAGGTCTCGTCACCCGACCGAAAGGTGCGTGCGGCGCGTCACACTCGGAGGGTGGTCATCTCACCGTTCTTCCAAGGTTCCTTTTAACCAAAAAGTACTATGGACGGCCGTTACGCTCCTCATCTTCTTGGTGTGCTCCCAAGTCCCGCTCTACGGCATCATGTCGTCCGACTCCGCTGACCCCCTCTATTGGATGCGTGTCATCCTCGCGTCCAACCGAGGAACTCTCATGGAGCTCGGTATTACGCCTATCGTCACGTCCGGAATGATCATGCAGCTGCTCGCCGGTGCCAACCTCATCGATGTCGACTTCTCGCTCAAGGAAGATCGCGCCCTGTTCAGCGGCGCCCAAAAGTGTGAGTCTTGACCTTTTAATTACGCTCCCCTCCTTCATCATCCCAGGCTCGGCTCGAATTCACTCACCCTGCGTCTGTGCCTTTGACCCGTTCTAACCCTAACCCGGGAATCCTACATTCGATACTCACCGTCGTCGCACAGTGTTCGCCCTCATCATCTCCCTCGGTCAAGCTACGGTCTACGTTCTCACAGGGCTTTATGGACAACCCCGCGATCTCGGTGCAGGCATCTGCCTCCTCCTGATCATCCAACTCATCTCCGCATCGCTCATCGTTATCCTCCTCGACGAGCTCCTCCAGAAGGGTTACGGTCTCGGTTCTGGTATTTCGCTCTTCATCGCTACCAATATCTGCGAGTCCATCGTCTGGAAAGCGTTCTCGCCTACGACGGTCAACACTGGCCGTGGCCCCGAGTTCGAGGGTGCGGTCGTCTCGCTCTTCCACTTGCTTTTCACCTGGAATGACAAGGGTCGCGCGTTGCGCGAGGCGTTCTGGCGGGAGCGCTTGCCGAATGTCATGAACCTCATTGCGACAGTGGTCGTGTTCGCAGTCGTCATCTACCTGCAAGGCTTCCGGATTGAAATCCCCGTGAAGAGCAACCGCTTCCGCGGCCAGCGCGGGTCGTACCCTATCAAGCTGTTCTACACGAGCAACATGCCGATCATGCTCGAGAGTGCGCTCACGTCGAACGTGTTCATCGTGTCGCAGATGCTTGCCAGCCGGTTCCCGGACAACCTGCTCGTCAAGCTGCTCGGTGTCTGGGAGGTGCGTGATGCATCTCACATCTTGCATCGATTCTGAGATGGCTTGTATAATAGCCGATGGAAGACTCGCCCCAGCTCGCGGCGGTGTCTGGCATCGCATACTACATGTCACCTCCGCACACGCTCAAGGCTGCTCTGCTGGACCCGATCCACACGGTAGTCTACGTTGGCTTCATCGTCGCCGCGTGCGCGATCTTCTCGAAGACATGGATTGAGGTCTCCGGCAGCGGCCCGCGCGATATCGCGAAGCAACTCAAGGACCAGCAGATGGTGCGCCATCCTTCTCGTTCCTTCTCTTGCCACCACGTCAGCCTTTGTGCTGACGCCAGCGCAGGTTATGGCGGGCCACCGCGAGGGATCGATGTACAAGGAGCTCAAGCGTGTCGTTCCCACTGCCGCGGCACTTGGCGGCGCGATCCTCGGCCTGCTCTCCGTCGCGGCAGATCTCATGGGCGCGATCGGCAGCGGCACAGGTATCCTCATGGCTGTCACGATCATCTACAGCTACTGGGAGATTGGCATGCGGGTGCGTCTTCTCCCTCCCTATCTCGTTCTCGACATGTCTGATGGTCGTCTTTGAATACACAGGAGGCCGGCGGCCCCGAAATGGCTGCGTTAGGCGACTTCTTGTGAGCCCCCGTCGTATTGAGATGGCGTGGCGCGCCGAGACGGCTGGTGGGCCGGCCGAGGGTTTATGAGTCTGGCTGCGGAAGCTATGGTACTTGCGATGTCGGATTAATGAGACGGGCTGGGCACCGTGCGGTCGGCTGTCGTGTAAAAGAGACTGTCCTTGCGCCCGTATTACTTATTTGCTACTGTGCTGTCGTTTGCAATTTGTTTGCTTGGGCACGTCGCAGAGCCTTGCTGCTAGAGGATGTGATCCTGCCGTATACAGTAGGCACTGTTCTTACTCCTTGTCGGTGGGCGGGGCGTCAGAATACAGCGATGTTTCGTTGCGCTTATAAGCATAAACAGTCATGTTGTGCCGCGACCGAGACGCCGGTGGCGGCATTTTCAAAGTCGAACTCACATCTCTGTGAACACTCACGGAGAGCCTCCCTCAAGGTATCGAGGCTGCTACCTGGTTATCCGACGATTGGGACGAGCCAACATGTTCATGCAGGTGAGTCACAGCTGCTTTAATGCGACTGCCAAAATAACGTACCGTCTCGCGTTCACTTTACTATATGTATCGCATTTCTCAGTCACCCTCTGTCGACGCGCAGCGTCATCTCACGCCCTTCACACACATTGCTGCTGTGATAATTAATTAATCCTATCTCAGTCCGTTGCCAAAGTATCTCCGCACACTGGGACTGATCATAAGATACAACCACTCTGCTAGAGCATCCCGAACCGGTCAGAGCAGACATCAATGAGGATATTTCCGAAGGTGGACAAGTCAGGAGTACTACGAAGCAATGTCACTGTCTCTCTTCTCGATTCGGATGACTTGATTGAGACTCGCCAGCCCTCGTCGTCCAAATCTCGAACGCAGTGTCCCGTGACTCAAGGCGCCGCACCCGTCGCTCAGCGTACTGAATTTGTCACGCCTTGGACAGAGGTCCGTACTGGCAAGCCAGCTCGTGATAATACTATACTCCATGCTTACTATTCAACAAGGCAACCCGCCCAATACACCCTAGGACTGGACGCTTCGATCGCCAAGTGTCCTCCCTCGCGCTGGTATCGGTG
This sequence comes from Daedalea quercina L-15889, assembly GCA_001632345.1. Classification (NCBI taxonomy): domain Eukaryota; kingdom Fungi; phylum Basidiomycota; class Agaricomycetes; order Polyporales; family Fomitopsidaceae; genus Fomitopsis; species Fomitopsis quercina. The sequence goes on from KV429199.1 coordinate 10,210, forward strand.
CACGATGTCTAGGCTACGTATTCGTGGGCGACAGATTATGGTAAGCTGATCCAGGAAAATGACGTTAGCACCTGACAGAGCGTAGACAGAACTACGCGTGCGACTGGATAGTGCTTCGCTGGCGCTTGCTGCGAACTCTGCCCTACGGTCCGTGAGCCCTCAAGGTACATCTGTTCATGCCCCATCGCTTCTCGCGTCTTAAGCTGACAAGATACACCCGTTTTATCCCAGGCAAGTATACGACAGCTAAAACGTTCGCTGCCACGTAGCCAGTAGAACACGCTGCCCGCCCCTGTGACCGTTCACGCCCGTCTATCCGAGGAAGCCGTGTATTAGGTTGTGGATGAGGCGCCCTTTGCATGATGACAGCACACCCCAGTTGGTACTTGCCCTCTATCCGAAGCGTTCTCTCACTGTGATACCGTGCATAGAGTGCTATCGTAACTGTATCGAGGCGGCTGATTCAAAGATAAGCAGTGTCGCACCTTATGACACCCTCTTCCTAGACTCGCCCCCTGAGATATAACAATTTGGCAGGTTCCTCGAGCGGCCAACGTGTGGACGGGCCCCCTCCGAGCCATCTCTCGCATCGCCATGGAGGTATTCATGCGAGGCATTCCTTTCAGCATGGGGCAGTCCCAACTGAAAGGACATCTCGCGAACATCTTCCACAGCAGTGACTACTCCCACCACTCGCCGCGGCCGCTCAACTTCGACGTTCAACTCCGCCGCAAAGTGACGAAGCGAGGGACGAGGACGGGCATTATCACTGTCCCCACGGAAGAAGTCGGCGAGCAGTTCCTTGGGGATTATGAACATGATTCATCGAACAGGCGAAACACGTTCGGCACCATCACGTTCGAGCGCGGGAGGAAAGCACCCAATCGTCGCGTTCTCAAGGCTGTACGAGAGACACCGTACAAGCCTCCCTTGACCACATTGCAGCCGACGGGCGATACTGTGTCTATCCAGCGTCTGCAATTCGGATGGTATTGCAGCGACGAGGAGTACTCCGTGGAATGGCAGGAGAAATTCTCCGTAGAGGTCTCTGCTACGCTCGAGTACAGGGAAGACAGGAGACAGTTCCAATTGAAGGTGATGGATCTCAGGACTACGCGCATCATGGCCATTCGCGTCAATCAGGTGTATTGGGCTGCTTCAAGCCCTGATCAGTCCGGCGAGCCATCCATTTTCTTTTACCTCAACTATCCACCGTCGTTCGAAGCAGGTCCTCCTGATCGTGAATTCATCGACAAGAACAGTGACACGACGTCTGACCCTCTACGCACGTTCTCTATGCGTCAGTTATTTCAGGTGACGAAGACATTCAACCCGTCGTACAAAATCGTGCGGCGGAGACAAGGATCATTTGATGGCACCCATCTTCCCATTGCACCATACACTTCGATTGCCATCCGCCTCGTCTGCCAAAGCGTATCGGACATCGCAGGCTACATAAAACTGTGCGAAAGGGCTCATCTTCCCGTCGACTACTCCTCACCACCTCCTGTGGTTCGTCGTGGGCTCTTCTCTGAAGACGTTCGGGCTGCTTATCAACAATGGACAGCATCATTGGAATTTGTGGTCGCATTCCAGGTGGAGTCACTTCTGAGCAAATGGCTTTTACACATGCGGGAGGCCGTAAAGCTTCTACGCCCGGCGGTCACTCGTCTGATCTCCGACCACGGCGCAGACATAGCGAGCTCCGTGCTGGCTGATCTCGGCACCCGATTGGAGTCGCGAGTCTGGTACGGTGACGGTGTCGAGATCAACGAGAATACGACCAAGGAGTTGCTCGCTGTCTGCCTTCGCCAGATTAACCACAATCGTATCCACACCCTACCCCATTCCGATCTCTTCCTATGCAACCACCTCTACATCACCGCGAGCGCGACTATCCTCGACGGTCCTCTCGTCGAACGGTCCAACAGAGTTATTCGTCAGTATTGGGACCATCGCGACAGCTTCCTCCGCGTCCACTTCACCGACGACAACAAACTCGCGTATCGTTACGACTCGGAGATCAATCTCCAAGATCTCGTGGAGAGACGCGTCAGGCGTTTCCTCCTCGAGGGCATATCCGTAGCTGGCCAGCACTTCGAGTTCCTTGGCTACTCGCAGTCCGCGCTGAAGAGTCACTCTGTGTGGTTCGTGAAACCATTCAAGACCACCGACGGCCATACCATCGATGCAGCGACAATCATCGACCGACTCGGGAACTTCAGAGAAAACCCGTATGACCCAAAGCTCATCTTCTGTCCTGCCCGATATGCAGCGCGTATCTCGCAGGCCTTCAGCGCTACCGAGTCATCGATCACCATCGCAGTGGAGAATATGGAGATTGTGGACGATATCGAGGACGATTCAGGGACCTACTCGTTTACAGACGGGAACGGTACGATGTCGTTGCAGGTAGCGCGGGACATTGCAGAGGACCAGAGGTCGAAGACGCGGGTGAGACGTGCCTGGCGGATGCATAGAGGTTCGATCCCGCGGGTGCTGCAAGTGCGTATTGCGGGATCGAAGGGGATGCTGCACGTCGACCACAAACTGGAGGGTCGGAAGATCCGCTTGCCGAAGTCGATGGTCAAGTTCTCCGCGCCGTCTAGTAACCGGATCGAGATTGCGCAGCTGTTCGAGGAGCCGTCCGCGTTTAATTTGAATCGACCTATGATCATGCTGCTCGAGGGCCTGGGAGTGCCGTACGAAGTGTTCAAGAGGCTGCAGGACAGTGAAGTCCGTGCGGCACATGCGCTTACGGAGTCGCTAGCGAACTCTGGATGGTTGCTCGACAAGTATGGTCTTGGCAACTCGTTCAAGCTCCCGTCCGCAATCCTTCAACTCCACAAACTCGGTGTTCCCCTCACTTCATTGACCGGTAACAGCTTCTGGCGGCGGGTGATGAGTTTCTCTGTCAACCATGTCTTGCGAGAACTGAAGTACCACGCTCGCATCCCGGTTCCAGGTGGATGGACGCTAGTGGGTATCGCAGACACACACGGCCAATTGCGCGAGGGGGAAATCTACGTCTGCGTACGGACCGCAGATGGCCGCGAGGTGTACCTCGAGGGACCGACATTGATCACGCGATCGCCGGCTATCCACCCGGGCGATATACAGGTCGTGCATGCGATCGGGAAGCCTGCGGATGGCTCGGATATTGCCCAGGCAGGCTGGAAGAACTGCGTGGCATTCTCTACACGAGGTGCGACAGTCACACATCATGTATTCAGCAGGGCACAGCTTGAACATCGTCTTGGCTACAGGTGATAGGCCTTTGCCATCATACCTCGGCGGAGGAGACCTGGACGGTGATATGTACAATGTCACCTGTGTACCCCAGGACCTTCTTCCCCCAATCGACAGGCTCTGCAAGCCGGCGTCATACAGTCCCGCGAAGCGCAAGATGCTTTCACGCCCGAGTACTATGCGAGATGTTGCGGACTTCGTGGCAGAGTTTATTATCAGTGACGTGAGTGAGACAACCGATGTCTTGTGTTCACAATACTTATGCAAGGATACGCAGAATGTCGGCTTAATTGCTACGACGTGGCTGACACTCGCTGATCGTGTAGGGATATTTGATCAAGATTGCCTCCGCCTTGCGGAGCTACACAATGCTGCGGTCGACTACCCAAAGACTGGATTGCCCGTTCCTGTCGACTCGGATGGATTACGACCTATACTGAGGCGCAAGAGGGAGACGCCCGACTGGTACATGCCCGAGACAACTCTCGGTCGACCACCGCAGTATTACCGGAGCAACACCGCTCTCGGTAGGCTGTTCCGTGCCATCGATCTGCCCATGCAAGATGAGCGGAACATGAACTCGTCTTACTTCGGATTTCCGGAGATCGATGAGGAGAACGGCGTCACACTGGACGACGTTCTTGCTGATATACGCGCCGAGCCGTTCAGCCATCGCTCGCTCCTTCAGCCTGTTGTGGCTGAAGTGCGCCAGTACCTATCGTCGCGCGAGCCAGACGAGACTCTGGTAACCATGTGCTGGAACCTCTTCACAGCGTATGCGTCCAGTCTGCGCGGGATCTGCGCTGCGCACGCCGTCTCTGCATCGCGATCGTCAATGCTCACGGAGGAAGAGGTCATCGTCGGGACGATCGCGGCAAAGTGCGCACAGACGCGAAAGCGCACGGACATGATCGCACATTTGCGTGAGCAGACGACAACGCTTGTGAACGGCATCTGCGCGGAGCTGTCTGACGACGGGCATCTCAGTCCATCGGAGTGTCTAGCGCAGGCGTGGACAGCATACAGGGTATCGTGCACACTGTCAGAGCGGTTTGGTGGGCAAAGCTTTGGATGGATCGCGCTGGGCGAGATATTCGATGCGATTCAGGGAATCAAGGAGGAGAGGGAGAGGGGAGGAGGGGTAAGTAGTCTGCACAACTAGGATGAAGTGGCTACCTTGTTTTTCTTCATTACCAACGCCGAATATGTACAATTATGCCGTCGTTGACCGACTCTTGTAGGCTGAAGTGCCGATCTGACCTCAACTCATCACCGATGCCCTCATTGATATTACTAGTAGGTACGGGAAGGGGCAAATAAACATAACGTAGTAGTGGGTATCATCTCAACTTACGTATGATCTCAATAACGCGTCTTAAGCTAGATGAGTAAGACAATGATTAGCTCAGCCAGACGCAATGACGAGTCGGTGCATAGAACAAGTGCTGTAGTGGACTCGGATACCACGCTCAAAAGCTTAGCTGACGAAAGCAAATGTTGTAACCGATGTGGAGGAGGAGAATCCCTTTAGCCAAGCCATGCCAGCGCTCAGGCTCACGCGACATGACAAGGCGTTACAAACTCAGTTGCGCAGTCTTGCACTGACGTCTGAAGACGCCAATTGCGCAAACTTGGAAGCATCCGACCGTTCAGCCCCTCTGCAGTTTCGAGTTGCATAGTCAGTCGGTAAGGCATACCACACGCATTCTGAGCGCCTCATCTTATCTAGAGTCTCTTAGCAGTATCGTGCGGGCTAGGATGGCCACAACTTTACAGTCGTTATACGTTGACGTCCTCCACCTGATCCTTGCGCAACTCTCGCAACCAGACGCCGCTCGGCTGGCATTGGCTTCGCGATACATGAGTACTGTCGCGTTACCACGTGTACTCTCATCTCTCAAAGTCAATGCCCCTGTTCAGGTGGCGAATTTCTGCAGGTTCATGCTTCAGGACGACGGGTACCGCCTCCAGTTTCTTCAAAAGCTAACTATTCTGTACTCGGAGTTCCCGAAACAAGAAATCATAGTGGAATACTCCCTGCTTACAGAAGTCCTTGGGCGTGCTAGGAGCCTGCGCAATCTAGTCGTGTGCTCCCTGGAGCGCCATCTCGAGAACGGACCAGGTTTCGGTAGTGCTATCGCTTCGCTCCGTGATCTGCGCGAGCTTGAGCTGCGCGGCGTCGGCGAGAAGGGCACAGAACTCTACGTCAAGTTACTCTGCAAGCCAAACATAGTTCGTCTTGAAGCACAGCCACCGACGCACTGGTTTTACGATCGCGCGGTATTCTCTGTCTTGCGGAGTGCCACGGTGGTCGCGCTGCGCGGCTTCACAATTAAACAACAACAGCCAGTAACTCTGCAAGTTACCAACGGCAATTTGTCGGCCGTACGCATCCTCCGTATTGGAAACATGGACCCACTCGCTATGATGTTTCTGTGTCCGAATCTGGTGTGCCTGCATGTGGCATTCATATCGCAGGGCTATGACACCGACTTCTTTCATTTCCTTCGTGAGAACCTTGCAATCACGGCCCTGACGGATGAACTCAACGCAAAGCTCCGCGTCCTCAGCATACTTATAGACCCAGACTCGGCCGAATTCGATGGGATCATCACTGCCACAGTGCGCGCCGCACATCCCGTTGTTCTCTCGATTCAATTTCACTTCGGCGATGCGGAATTATGGGCGAAACTCGCGGACTCGCTCAAACAGCCAGGGGCGAGGCTGCGCTACCTGGACGTGCTGATACACGACGATGCGGGGTACGCCGAGCTCGCGCAGAAGTGGCTGGTAGGCCTTCCCGCTTCTTGTTGGCACTACATCGCTTACTGATACCTCGTAGGATGAATGCCTACCGCTCTTAGCCAACTGCGGCATCCTCTGCATGCGGCTCCAGTTCGTTGATGAGCTAGACAATGTCATTTCACCCCGCGAGTGGGAGGAGATGGGCACTGGCTCTGATGGCGAGCTCGAGGGTGGCAAGTGGGAAGAGCTCAAGAAAACGGCACATATGACACTGGCGAATGCGATTTCGTCGCTTCAATACGTCGCGGTGGCATCTGGCTACATGGTCGAGGACCCCATTTCCCCTAGTGGGTCGGTCTTTGCCGGAAGAACGCGGTGGTGGTGCGTTCCATCTGAGAAAGCGGGCGAGGCCAACGAAGGATGCGCAATCGCGCTAACGGAACTTGGTTTAGACGAAGGTGAGGACATAGATATGCGGCTGCGGAGCGAAGATTTCGCAGAGACTTTACAGCTGTAGGGTAAGCATTCATATCGTGCAATCTGGGATGCTGCGTTGTCGTTGATGCTGTGTTCAGAGTCAGACGCTGTTAACATATCTCGTTGGAATGATCTCACAGTGATACTTGAGTCTTGACAAGAAAATGGACACGCACGTGGCTACGTCAAAGTTGTTAGACATCACGGCACTAGCCGCGTTCGATATGCGGAGATTGGTGTTATATACTCCTCCTGCTCATTCCCACCAACAAGGTCTTCCTTATATCCTACCTAGCGAAGACAACGGCGAACGCTCAGTTTTGTCGCACGTGTTAGGGACGGAGACAATAGTCAGTGCCATTACCAAGGTTCGAGTCTATCGAATACGAGCGCATGCTGATTATCTGTCGTGCTGAAAGGGACGTCAACGGAGACCTTGTCATAATGTCGAGAACGATGTTGGAAGCCGAGGACACGTTGATAGAGAATGTATGATCTCTATCGTTTGTCGATCGCTTCTAATCGTTGATAGTTCTTTGAATTGCAGACAGGCGACCTTGATGTAGAGATCACACACCTCCGTCAAATGCTCGCACCTTCCAGCACGGAAAGCGAAGTCAACGTCAGCTGCATGCAAGCCCTCCACACACTGTCACTCCGCCTCCAAGCCCGCTTCCAACGAGATGCGCACATTGTCGATCTTGAGGAGTCCATCGAGCTGGGGCACCAAGTCGAGTCTGCGGCGATCTATGTCGACCATCCATACCTGACGTGGTTCCACCATTGCATGGTCTACTCAAATCCTGAGCATGATAAGACATTCACTGGCTCAGGAAGGGTATCGAACTGGACGAACACGAGCGCAACCGACCGTTTCGCCTCCGCTGTATACTGCGCCAACTCTGCTCGCACTCTTGGCCTATATCCCCTGGCGATCAGAGCTTACAAGCTCGCATTGCTACTTGCAGACCGCTGTACGACCATCCAATTCGATGTTGACCTGCAGCGGCAGTTCCTCGCAAGAAAAGATGCACGCCGACTGGCGTCAAAGGCAGTGGCATGCGCAATTGAAGCAGGGGACTTGGAGGCTGCAGTTGAGATGGCCGAGCAGGGGAGGAGTCGGATATGGTCCGTCCTGCGCGACAACGCATACCCCCTGGACCATCTCATAGAAGTCGCTCCGCATCTGGCGCAAACCTTCAGGGAGACGTGCGTCCAGTTAGAACTGCTGTCGGCTGCGCCATCCGATGAAGACCCCTTTGCGGACGTGCGTCCGCTGCAGCTGCGCGCAGCCCTGGAAAGATGGAATGCTAATCTTGTGGAAATCCGTAGGTTGGACGGGTTCTTCGACATGCTACGTCCAAAATGCTTTGAAACGCTTAGAGGCGCTGCACAGGATGGTCCCATCATTCTGCTGAACATTGACGATGAGTCTCGCAGCGATGCCATTATTCTTCGTCAATTCGATGAGCCCGTTCTTGTTCCTCTGGACACAAGCGCACTAGCACGGATCCTTCCTCGTTCTGCAGAGGCAGTTGCATCTGCCGATACCCGCGTCCGCCTTGGCTCCATGGTGCCAGTGGGCTCGAGAGGGAAGTCATCACTGAAGGCCGCGCTCCAGCAGCTATGGAGCTTCGTTTGTAAGCCCGTCGTTGAGCGACTCATAGAGCTGGGTGTTCCGGAGCAAAGTCGCATATGGTGGTATCCCCCGGGCATGATGGCTTCTTCGCCCGTCCATGCTGCTGGCCCGTACGTTGCAGGAGAGAGAAATCTACTGGACATTTTTATGTCATCGTATACATCGAGTATACTTGCTCTCATCAAGTCTCGAGCCGATATGAAGAACTCGTATCGCGGGGTCAAGCTTCTTGCTTTTGGCCAATCTGATGCCCTACCTTTGGTGCGTTGCCTTTACCATTTCCTATCCCTTACTCGGGAACTTATTATCCCCTGAGATCAGGTTACCAGTGAACTACATAACCTCCGAGGAATCTTTGGTGATAGAGCTACTATATATGTCAACGACGATGCTACTCGCCAACAGGCCATTGACCAACTCAGTATGAGCGGCGAGGATGGTGAATGCACTCACTTCGCTTGCCACGGGTCTCTGAGCATACATAAACCGTTCGAATCCTCGTTCGTCATGTACGACCGCAATCTGACGCTCCAAGACATCGTGCGGAGTACAGCGACCTTGGGCGTCAAGCACCTAGCATTCCTCGCTCTGTGCCATAGCGCCGCCTCTGGGGACGTATCCGACGCACCGGACGAGTTCATCAGTCTGGCTGCAGGTGTGCAGGCCTCGGGATTCCGGTCTGTCATCGGCACACTGTGGACGATGGCAGATGCGGATGGACCAGAGCTCGCGCAGAACTTCTACACTCACTTGATGCGTAGGGGTGCATACGAATTCGATCCCAAAGAGGCAGCCGTGGCCCTGCATTTGACTGTGAAGGCGATGAGGGATAGAAAGGTTCCCGTGGAGCGTTGGAGTACGTTCGTGCATATCGGGATTTGAACATGGTGCAGAACGGATATGAACGTGTTATCAGTAACGGAGGGCTGAAGGTTCTTGCGTTTCATACCGGTATAACAACGTCCGGCATGTACCAACCTATGTGATCCAATGTTCTATACGATAGGGAGCTGAGTAAACGCAGAGCGATCGTCTTCCGCGGACTGTACTCCGCGGCTTGTAGGAGAGGCTGCTGCAGAGCTCAATGCTGTTCTGATGATATGGAGTGACGCAGATGCATCTCCAAGCACGGGCCTATCCTCCAGGCATTGCTCCAACGAGAACATGGCGAGCGTCCACAGGTTCTCCCTCCAGCTCGAGAAAGCGAGCGAGCGGTCGGAGAGCATCCGACCGTTGATTCAGAGATCTTCAAAGGGCGGGGCGATGGGCCCGAGAACATGCTGGAGGCGATGCCCGACGTCCTCGAGGATGAGCTGGGAGAACTGCGGCGTCTAGGCAACTTGAAGGGAAACAACTTTGAGGAACATTAGTGCCAGCAACGAAGCGTCTCGAGAGTCGCGCTATGACGAGGTCGAAAACATCGACATGGGATATCTGTATATTGGTGGACATCGCAGCCCATGTGATCCTCGGACGACCAGAGTCCTTGCTATCACTGTCTGCACCGAAAAAGCCAACGACGTAGGAGAGGAGGTACCTGTCGGGTATGCATGTCAGAAACGGCTGGCGAGCTCGAGGCTCAACACAGAAGCCGAGCCCTCTTCGAGGGGTATTTATACTGCCAACAGATAGATGCAGCAAATAATAATATGAGCGACGAACCATTAGCGATATCGAGATCGTTACCCCAATGTGCTTTGGGAGCGGATAACTCAGAGCAATGACATCTAGTCCGGGCGCGTCGTTGCTGTATAAGGCTTCACCTGTGATTCTGTGTCAACTTCTTGTTAGCACTAAGGTTCGACCACCTGTGTTTGCAAGTTCGCGAGATCTGAGCGGGCTATTGTTCGGAGGATGCGCGAGACCGAATGGTACGTCAAGGAAGGTGACATGTATGTTGAAGGGATTCAAGCAAATGCGTGAATGTGCCGCTAGACTGGACGACAGTCGCCGAGAAACTGCCGCCATCGGGCTTAAGACCAGTGTTTGTCGGTATTTGTAGTGTTGCCGCAAGGCGAGGCAAGGCAAGGCAAGGTAACACGGCATGTCGGCATGTGCGCCTTGAGGTCCCTTGAGGGGACCTCGAGGACCTCAAGGCAACCAGTGCTGCGG
>KV429200.1:0-20360 GCA_001632345.1 Daedalea quercina L-15889
GGCAAGCTCAAGGGCCAAGCAGCCGCAAACCTGGCGGCACTTGCTGGCAGATTTGGTATGACGCGGTCTATAAGCGAGACGGGTATGCGGTTCGTGTCAATAATTCCCGCTTTCAGCGTCCAGTTGATCAGCCATGGTGCAGATATGCACAGCCATAAAACGGCCCATGCATATCCGATGACATGGGCCAGCGGTCGGGGACATTTGATGCCGCTTCTGCGAACAAGCTCGATGACGATATCCTCGAACGTGATCGCGAGGGCCTGTGAGAAGAAGAAAGGGAACGAGGAACCGAAGAAGGAGGGATTGACCATCAAGTCTCCGCCGCAGTGGAGTAGACCGGACACGGCGAACCCAGCATAGAGTTGAGTGTATCTCGACTGCCATGTGCCTGGACGAAGACCAAATGCACGACAGCATGCTTTGCCGATACCCGCTGTGAGCTATAGAGGAGGTAGCGAGTTAGACGGTGTACTACAGCACAACATGATTGGACACATACTCGGCGTAGCAGCTGATGGTATGTCCGTCTATTGGTTGCCAGTCAGCTTTGTGTGCGTGATATGTAATATAAATATACCCACCCCCAGAACCTACGAATGGTGTACGAATCTGACCAGCGGCCGTAGACTTCCGGCCAGTCTCTAGGCAGGGAGATGCCGAGTGCTACAAACAACGCGGCCAGCAGTGCATACTGCATGCCGATCATCCCCACGAGGCTGCCGAAGCGAGCGACAGTGTTGATGGGAAGCATGAGATAGCCTTGCGACGAGAGGTCCATGTCTCGTCTGGAGAATAGTGGATTGGAGCGCTGATATGATTGAGTGATGTCGAGGAATAGGAACCAGCGGAATGCGCTGAGAAGCTTCCTTCTGACAAACGGCCATCTCGCCTCACTAGGGCATGGTGGTATGTTCGCAACCTATGCAGCTATCATAAACGATGGGACAGCGGATCTGGGAAAAGCCACCCACCTGGTTAGACCACCCCACTCCTCGCGGACTGTTGATTATACATAACGCCCACCATACTCTGCGTAAGAACGGGAGCTCCGCGGGTGACGAATAGTCACGTTCATGACGAAATTCGTGTACTGGGTCGTTAAGCCAACTGAGCACGAATATGGTGAACGCTTGGCTCATGATTGAGTTGCCTATGGAATAGTTGCGCTGAGCGTCGCCCGTAGTGCGCTGGTAGGCCGACGCGATGAGAGCGTAAAGAGCGGCTGTGCCGACGATGCGCCCAGGTACTCGCGGGGACAGTGCGATTAAACACGCATGAGCCAGCTGACATACCAAGAAGAAAGGCAGGACGGGCAGGATGGGACGGTGGTCGGAATCCATGGTACCGGAGACAAGCGTCGCGACGCAGGCTAGTACAGGGATTTCAGTCCCAGGGCCTAATAAGTGGTTTTCACCGAACTATCGTATTTCGGCAAGCAGTAGGACGCGCCCAGACCTCGAAGCTGAGGTCTCAGGGCGAATAGCGTGCAAGGGCAGCAATTCCCCGTTGTTTGGACAACCAACGCACTAATAGAGCGACACATCAGTCAGCGTGTTAACTTCTTGTGTGAAGGTGAGGGGAATGATGACATAGTAACCGGTGCATCAACCGCCGACCGTACATCAAGCTCAAGCTCAAGCTTCTCCAGTCAGCATGTTTACGCGACGCATTGACTTACCACATGGCGGGAACTTCTGGATCTCGCAAGATGCGGCGTACCGCACATGAACACCCAGCCATCGTGTCCTCTGGCGTCGGTACCCACAGCACCTAGAGGCACCTTTCACTGAGGAGACTCAATGAAGTCGAAGCAATCGCTGACTCGCGTCCACATGGTACCTTGTAAGATTGCGCGAGCCTACTGAACATCGCCTTCCAAAGTGACAAGTGCGTGGCACTGACCTATCACCGGAGAAACGCATTGTCCCCATTAAAGCGAGTGGGCCTCCCTATCCCGGACTTGTTATGATTAGGGATGCTGGGAACAGACGGGTAAGGGTACGGGTAAGAATGAGGGCTAGCTGGCTCCCCGCAGTTGTCACTTTCGCAGTGTATACGTGACGTACTCTTGTCCTTGCGCCGCTGCGCGTTCCGGGTCCCGTACGTTCATCCCGAGCGGTCCTATTAGAACGAAGAGCTATTTAAGACTCGGAGCGTCTCTGCAGACGAGCTGTGTAACTGAGTGAGCGCATGGTCCACGTAGTATACGACGCAAAGGAACTTTATAAAGCAACAACTGAGCGGATACGGTTGGCTCTATCCTAGGCATCACAAAGCAACGCCTTTTGGATAAATAGTGCGGTTACCACCATGACATGCATACCGCCGCATGCGGACCCGCGACTCTGTGCGAGCTCTGAGATCTGATATGAACAGGTCGACTGAGCACACCAAAGATTAGGTATAATGTCAGGGCAACTGAGACGCCGCGATGAGGGGCCTGGGCAAGACTTTCACTTTGAGCTGGGTCTGGGCTTCTCGTCTCATGTGATAACAGTAGGGGTTACATGCTCCTTTTGGAAGGTGTTCAAGTTGTGTTTGCCCCTGCTACCGTAGCCCGTAGCCCGTACCGCATCGCGCCAGCCGCACTGCCCACTACTTGGAGACCTCCCGGCTCCTCCATGCAGGTATTTCTGCAGGGTCTTATCTTATGCAGACTCGGGGCAGTACGCCCAGTGCCAGATGCGTCAGATGTATTGGGAGTCTCACTCATACAAGCTCATGCTTCATTATGTGGCAGCTGTTCCATCTGCCGAATAGCCTGAGGGTGACCGACATGATCTGGGACGAGTCTATTGAGTCTCTATCGCATCGTATGACAGACGTGAGCCCGACCACGGAATGTGTTACTGTCGGAGTGGGGTTTTGCTCCTAAACTCAAACGCACACCACCTCGGCTTCGCGCAGTGTCCTGGCGGCGCGGCTCCTGTTCAGTCAACTTTCCTTCGCCTTCTGTGCATCAAGCGAACGTGCCAACGAAGATAAGTTTACATCCCGCCGGCGATGGTAACGCTTCCGACAGTCGCGTGAAGCTGCCGTCCTTCACCTCATCCTAGAGCCTTCGTGCGGCCTCAGTGCTCACCGGCACCATCGAAGGCCCCGCACAATCCCGCATGGAAACATCGCACTGCAAGTGTGAGCAAAAACCACGGAAATTTTGTCATTATAATTCTACAATAGACCTGTGCTTTTTGGAGTCTATACGGGGATTAGCTTGGACACGAACTCCCCCTAGGGCGAACGCGGTCCCTAGGGCATCGAGAACTACAGGATACAGCGACCGTGCAAATTCGAGAGCGGTAATTAGCGATAATAGGGTGCGACTACATACACCTTCGACCGAAGGAGGTACAATGTTCGCAGGCATTATTTCACATGAATTACGGATGACAAGAACCAAAAGCTCAAAGCACCACATTTCCCTATGGGTGATTTGTCGGAGGTATGTTGCCTACGAGGGCGGTCAGCGACGACTAGAGGCATGCGCGCCGCATCGACTCACCGAACATCCCATAGTCTTGCATGTACATGGACTGCTGGTCGCTCTGGCTCGACCCTGGGTGCTGGTTAGCCATGTCAGGTATCACCGGCACGCCGTACGGCGTGTCCATCTGCGCCAGCGCCGTGTAGTCATTCCAGAACTGCGGGTATCGCTGGCTTTGCCTCTCCGGGTGCCTACTAGCAGATGAGATCCGCTCGTCAACCAAGCCGGTGCTATACTGCTGCGGGAGTACAGACGTCGACAGGCTCCCCGGGTAGTTTGACATCGGCGCGTCCGAGGACCACCGTTCGTAGGACTGGTACGACGCGTCGGCGGCGGGCATCTGCAGGTTGTTCATGGCGAAGCTCTGGTGCACCGGACTCGGGGTGCTGACGGGCTGGAAGTTCTGCTGGCGATACAGCTGCTCGCTGGTCAGAAGACGGGTGCCGCTCTCTTCCTCGGCGTCTAGTGGGTGCTCAGCAGACCGCTTGGGCCGGTCCGAGCTGCGAGCCCGCAAAGCCGCCAGGTCTTGCGCGCCTTGCGAGTTCACCTTCGAGCCTTGGATGAGCTCCAGCGCGCGGAACGCACTCGGCCACAGGTGTCGCATGCGCTTGAGCACGTCCATGCATTTGTTCAGGCCCACCCTCGCCTGAGTGTCTTCGGGATACATCATCACTAAATCCTGTCTGTGAGACGATTCTGACGGGCGAAGAGAGGAAGGAAGCAAGTACGAACGGGAAGACACATGCTGGATGGCAGCGGTGAAGACGTAGTAGGTGAAGTACACCGACGTGCGCTTAGCGCTGTAGTTCTCGACGTACGCCGACACTAGGTCGCGAAGGTCAGATGCCCGCTGACGGTGTACGGAGGGGTAAGGACGACGAACCGATAGAGGTGATGTGGTTGGCCGCCTGTACGCATGTATCGTAGTTTCTCCTCGAGCTCGCGCGAACCTCGGAGTCCTTCGACGAAGTCGACGCCGGGCGGGTGGGGGTTTCCGGTAGATGACGGATGCTGCGCGAGCGAGTCTCGTGAGACGACGTATGCAAGCGACGACGGCACGCGGGTCTACTCACAAGGGGCGGTGCAGCAAGAGGACGGTGCACCAGTATTGCATGTGCAGCGTCAGGACGTGCGGGAGCGGGACGGGGTGCTTCGGCGCGGCGGGCTCGTACCGGAGGTGGTCAGGCAGGTCCAAATACCACTTTGCGAGCATCTTCTCGAAGCGCTGCAGCTCCTGGTGGCGGTACGCCGGGGGCTTGATCGCGTACAGGCACTGCATGATCATGCTCAGGATGATCGACAGCTTCGCGGACTCGCCAAAGCACGAGATGACGCGGCTCGGCACCGGGGCCATCTCCGGCAGGTCCGGCTCCGCGCTGTCGTCCTGCAGGGGAGGCGACGGGTGCGGCTGCCAGAGCTCGAGTTCCTCCTGGTCGTCCAGACTCGGCAGCTCCGTGTCAAAGTCGCGCTCGAAGACGGCGACGGGCCGGCCTGACGCATAACACAACAACAAACAAGCAACACCGTGAGCCCTCGAGCCCGGCGCGCAAGCACGAATCGCGTACGTACCGATGTAGGCCGAGAGGTACTTGTCCATGGTGACGCAGCCGTACCAGATGCGCCTCCTCTCCTGGAGCTCGTTCGCGGAGAAGAGCGCGCGGCCGATGGTCGTCCACTTGTCCGCACTTTTGTGGAGGCCGAGGTCCTGCGCCATCCTGACCGCCATGCCGACGTACAGCCACGCCTGCGCCATCGCGCCGATCCCGACCTCGCGGTACGCCATGAGGAGCAGCGCCTGGCACGTGCTCGGGCGGCTCGCCGCGTAGCTGCTGTCCAGGATCACCTTCGCGTCTTCCAGGTACCGGTCGCCCGCCGCCCACATCGCGCCCTCCTGCGGCGGCGGCACGTCGCGCCCCGTCTGCGCCGAGTAGCGCGCGGCGATGGAGAACATCGCGAGCAGCAGCACGGTCGGCACGCGCCCGCGCCGGTGCGCGGGCGGCCCGGACTGGGAGTTTGGCGACGACGCGCCTTCGGACGGCTCGGAGTACGGAGAGTCCGCGGACATCGATTGGCTACACACGAACACGCGCGCGCGAGAGTCAGCCAGCCAGCCGCCACACGCACGCACGCACGCCGGGAACACACACGCACCTGTTGCGAAAGTCCTCCATGAAGACGCGCTTGCACACGATCGGCAGCGCGGGGTGCACATACGTCCAATACAGCTCCAGCAAGAGCTCCTGCGTCGCGCGGTCGGGGAGGTCGGGCGCAAAGTCCGCGAGGCCCTTCGCCTGGTTCGCCGCGGTGGGGGGCAGGGGCGGCCACACGCGCGCCTTGGGGAACTTCCAGATCCCGCCCTCGTGCCGGCCGTCCTCGCGGTCCGTCACGCCGAGCAGGTGCAGCCCGCTCATCTTCCCGTGGAAGCGCACCACCTCGTCCTCGTTCAGGCTCAGCTGCCCGACCTCGATCGCGAGCTCGTCGTCCTCCCCGGACGGCTCCGACCCGCCCAGCTCGTCGTCGTCGTCCCCCCCGCCGCCGCCGCCACCACCACCGATGCTCTCGTCGCCGCCGCGCATCTCCGGCGAGCGCCGCGCCGGCAGCAGTTGCGCGCCGGCGCTCAGGCCCGCGCTCGACTTGGCCGACGCGAGCGCGGGGCTCCGCGAGCGCCCGGACACGCTCGTCGCGGAGGGCGAGCGCGTGTGCATCGCGTCCTCGCCGTCGTCGAGCCGCCGCCGCTGTCTGCGGAACGGCGGCTCGCCGGCGTGCTCGGAGCCCGCGCTGCGCAGCGCGGACGCGCTCGCGGGCCCGGGGGCGCCCGACGAGGAGGAGGCGGAGGGCTGGGTGATGCTGAGCGAGGGCCGCGCGGGCGGGGCGGTGTCCGAGGCGGGCGAGACGGGGTAGCGGAGGCCGCCGCTGGCGTCTGCGGCGAGCGCGCCGCCGGCGTCGGGGTCGTCCGCCGCGTGCGCGGGGGGCTCGCCGGGGACGAGCGTGTTGCGCCGCGCGGCTGCCGCGTTCAGCCGCGCGATCACCTGGTCCTGCCATTCGTTCGAGGGGCTGCGGGGGCGCGGGTTAGCACGACGTCGGCGGCGCGGAGGGACGTGAGACGCGAGACGCGCGGCACCAGACATGGAGAAGAAGTGTACAGTAGACGGGAAGGGCGCGAGTGAGAGTGAGGAGGTTACGTACTGGGTGCACTGCAAGCCCGCCTCGTCGCGGGGCTCCGTGGGCTGGCGCGAGCGTCCGGTGGTGGTGGTGCTGGTGGTGCTGGTGGTGGTAGCGTTGGCGCCGGCGGCGTCGCCGCCTCTTGCGCGGCCCTTGTGGCCGTACGGCGAGTTGTCCACGCGCGCGATGATCTCCTTCGCGAGGGGGTCCTGCGTGCGCGCCGCGTCAGCACAGCCCGTCCGCGACCACAGAGCCAGCCACACAGATCCGACCGCGATGACCGCCGACGGGGAGGCGCGGGGGACGGAGATAGACCGCCGCTGGTGCGGGTCCGGTCCTCACGCGTTCCCAGCGCGCGAGGCGCGCGACGTGTGCCCACTGCGCCTCTGCGCCGCTCGACTGCGTCTCGCGCTCGCGGGGCACGTGCGCCACTGGGCGCGCGTCGCGCTCCCTGCCACACCGCACACCGCACTGGGAACTGGGCGCGTGGCAACGAAGCGCGGCCGTCCCGCGACGCCGCACAAAGGCCTCCCGAGCTCGGAGCGGCGATCGGCCGCTGTGGGGCGCCAAAGCGGCGGGGACGGGAAAGAAGCGAAAGGGGAAGAGGGCGGGCGGACTCACCTCTGCGACGTCGTCGAGGACGCTGCGGGCGCGGGAGTCCCTGCTGCCGAGGAGGATGCCGATGAGGGCCTCGGTCTGGTGGAGGCGCGCCTCGATGGCGTCGATGTAGCCCTTGGGGGGGCCGCGCTTGCGCGAGGGGCCGAGGAAGGTGCACGCTACGGGCGGGCGGGCGTCAGCGTATGTGCGAGCCGGGAGAATACGCGGCGGGGAGGGGAGAGGACGGGGGGGAACTCACGGGTGCCGAGCATGACGCAGTTCCTGCACGGGTCCTGGGGGCTGCTGCGCTCGCACTTGCACTTGCTCTTGCGGCACTGGTCGCACGCCTTGCTGCTCCGTCTGCGAATCTGCTTCTCGCTCTTCCCCGCGCCGCCGCCGCCGCCGCCGCCTGCCATGCCCACGCCCACGCCCATGCCCGCCGCGGAGGAGGAGGAGGACGCGGCGCCGTAGGGGGGCAGGCCGAGCCCGCTGAGGCCCGGCCCGGGGAGCTCGCCGAGCGCGTCGTCCTCTTCCGCGTCGTAGTCGTCTTGGAGAGGGAGGGCGTGGTGGTGGTGGCCGTTCAGCGGGGCGAGGGCGTAGCCGCTACGGTCGACGGCGTACGCCTGATGCTGCTGCTGCTGCTGCTGCTGGTGCTGCTGGTGCGCATGCTGCTGCTGCTGCTGATGCTGCTGCGGGTGGTGGGTCGGCTGGTGGTAGGAGGAGGAGCCGGCGGGGGCGGGCCACTGGTGGTGCTGGGACATGAAGGAGAAGGGGGCGGGGGACGTGCTGGTCGGGCTGGCGCTGGGGCTGCCGAAGCGGAAGAGGGGGGTGTCCTGGGCGTGGCCCTGGGTGTGGGTGTGGCTGGGGGTGCGGATGGCGGGCGGGCGGTGGGCGTGGTGGTACTGGGCGAGGGAGTGGGGCGCGTGGTGGGTGTGGACGGGCGGGAGGTCGGGGCTCTCCTCGAGCTTGACGGGGAGGTGGTGGTGGTGGTGGTGGTGGTGGTGGGCGCCCGCGGGGGGGTAGTGCTTCGGGTACTGCTGGTCGGTGAAGGCATAGCGGACGGAGTAGGCGGGTGCGGCGGAGGAGGAGGAGGGGCCGGCGCCGGGGGTGGTGGGGTAGGTCATGGGACGACGAGCGAGGGAGCGTGGCGGGCCAGGGAGCGGCGGGGACGATTACGCGGTGTACGGGTAGGGGTGGCAGGCGGGGGCCGACGAGGAGGAGGAGGAGGAGGAGAGAGGGAGAAAGGTGTCAGAAACGGGTGCGGGGAGAAGACAGAGGAGAAACGGACCAGCGGGGGAGGCGCCGTCGGGCGGGAGAAGTTTTAGGGGAGAGAGGGAGACCGGGGTCGCGGCGCACCGGGTGCGGGGAGGTGGTGGTGTGGCAGGAGAGAGAGGGCAGGGCAGGCAAGGAGATGGCAGACTGCTGAGGGTGCGACACCGCAGACAGCCGCCCGCAGGCCAGATCACGATTTGCGATCGCCCGCCTCGCTCCCGCTGCGGCCTCGTGCGCGTGTGTGCTGGGCCGGCTCCAGTTCGCCTTCTGATCCTCCCCTCGCCGCACTCCCCCTCGCAACAGCACACACTCGCCGAGCCCGCTGACAAAACTCGCCGCACCCAACAGCGTCACGCCCCCTCCGCCGCAATCACGTGTCTCCCCCTTCCCATCCTCACCATTCCAACGCGCGCCTCCCGCTCTCAGACACCCTCGACGCATCGCCCGCCCGCCCGCTCGCTCCACGCGAGAGAGAGACCCCAGGGAGGGGACCGTTGCTGCCACCAGGGGGCGCATGCGCAGCGGCTCCCTGGCCCGACGCCCCGGCCGCGTCCTTCTCGGACATCTGTTTTTCGCACAGGCGCGCGCCTTCCTCCCCGAGATCTCGTGCCCCATCTCGGGATCCGACCGTCGGACGCTTCCGGAAGCACCCCGATGCGGTCTGCCACTCTCGCCCGCTCAAGGTGTACCACTGACAGAAACACGGTGCGGTCAGCTGGATCTAATTCCCAAAATGCACAATCATGTTCAAATCGACCGCAGTGGTGCACCCGCAGCGTGCGTGCGCTCTATTGTCTCGCACATCGACTGTGGCTCCATCCGTCCTCTCCAATCTTCCACCGAAAGCGACCAAATTCCAGCCTGCTCCGTCGCACACCGCTGCCAGAGAGACCTGAAACCGCCATTTGGATTTGCAAACCAACCCCTCCATTCGACTCCGTACGGACCGCACAGTGGCGACCGCGACCTGCACGCACCCCCGTACACTAAGTAGTATACTACTTGCTTACCACCAACGCGAAGCCGCCCCCGCGCGGCGCGCACAGATCCGCCCCCAGATCCGTCGCCCCCCGAGCCGCACCACCACCCGCCGCACCCGCCGCCGGCACGCCCAAATGCGGCCACCCCCTCGCCCTCGCCCTCGACTCTCGAGTCCCGACCCAGATCCCCCCCAACCGATCTCGCTTACCGCCCGGTCCGGATATGGCCTAGCGCGCCCCCCCCCGTACGCCGCACGCGTGTCCTCCTGGGCATCGGCACACCCTCCGCGCCAGGAACGCCTGGCACGGCGAGGCTCTCGGAGAGCACACCGTGTCTGGGGGAGGAGATGGCCCCGCCGACTCGGACGACGCTCCTGCGTCGACACGCCCCGGTGGGACGTGTCCACGCGCAAGCAGGCTTCGGACGGGCGAAGCGGAGCCCACGGAGGGAAGGCTCGTCTCCTGCCAGCGGTGCCGGCGGCGAGGCCGCCGCGGGTGCGCACAGGCCACTCGAGTCGCTCCTCGCCCGCGATCGGCCATCTAATCAGATCCACACTACCTGCCAGCCAGACTGTCTGATTACAGTAGCACTTAGGGGCCCGGACGAGTAATGGACAGTGTTTCGGTTTCCCGCGCGATACCGGCGCGTTTTCGGTTCGCGGAGGCCTCCTCGCACTCGAAGATGGTGCGGTGTGGCCCCGCTCTCTGCTGCGCAGCGAAGAATGGAGGATGGAGCCGGGTGAGGCGCGCGCAGAACGACACCACCACCGAAAAAAAAGAAAAACTTCCTTCGCGCACGCAGTACGTACTACGCGCTCTCTCACCGCCTCCCGTGTCTCGAAGACCCCAGCAAACTTCCTAGGCCTTCTCCGCCAGCCCACTGCGCCGTCTTCCCCGTCCCGTCCCACCTGAGTCACGCCGCAGCGTCGTTGCCCCTTCCGTCGCCCCGTTCCCATCCCATCCCATCCCATCCCACCCCACCCGCATCCCGTGCCGTCACCCCCGCTTCTGTCACTTCGCCCCCTGCGCGTGCGCATGCGTTTCGCGCCCGCAGTCCCGTATGTAACGGTGTGTGCGCGGTGTCCCCCACCCCCCCCCCGCGCCGCATCAGACAAATTCAGAACCAGCGGATCGTGCGCACTCGTTCGTTCGTAACTGCATCCTGCCAGTAGTAGTGCCGGGCCAGTGAGTCGGTGCCCAGCCCAGAAGCCACCCGCGGCCCCCTCCCCCCCTCGATCCTCGCGCCTTCTCCTCGCAGGGCAGGGCGTCAGGTGGCGCGGTGACGGGGCCATTTCGCAGCCCGCGGCGCTCAGCCTGCGCGACGGTCAGCAAGGGGCGCGCGCGCGGATTGGGCCCCCGGTCCGGCGACGTGGCGTAGCCGGTGGGTGCGCGGGGCGAGTTCGAAGTTGTTCGTGGCCGCGGTGGCTGTGGCTGTGGCTCCCCAGCGGCTCAGTCAGCCCTGCCCGCGTTTGGGCATATCCCCTTCGGGCCTCTGGGGCTTGCGCGCGACGCCCAGCGGCAGCGAGAGAATGCCGCCGTAGCCCTTCTGCGCTGTTGCTGTTGCTGGGGGGTCGTACGCGTCGCGTCGCGTCCCGTCTCGCAACTTGCGCGCTGCACCCGCCGTGTCGCTCCGCCGCTGCCGTGGCCTGCGCACGCCCCCGCCCAACGCAGGCCGCCGCGCACTGTCGTTGGGTTGGGCACACGAGGCCTAACTTAGGAGGAGTCCGATCGGGCAGGCGCACCCCACGCCCTCGGTTCCGAAGGCGCGGTGCCCTCCCCCCCTCCCCCCCGATGATCGTCGTCGTCTGACACTATCTCGATCCGCTCACGCCACCCGACGCCCTGTTCTCTTCCAATCATCTCACCGCCACCCAGAAACCAACAGAAATCGCGTGCGCGCCCCCCGGATCCCGTGGCTGTGTACCGTAGCGCTCGCGCCGCAGCCGCCCCCCAGCCGCCCCTGAGTCTAGGAATGGCAAAAATCGCAACGGAGAGCAGCTGAGAGAGAGCGACGGGGGGCTGGTGTGTGGCCCTCGGCCAAGCCGCGGCTCGCGCCCTCTCTAGCCCGTCCCCCGCCCCTCTTTGCCGCGGCAGCTGTTGGTCCCGTGTGCGCTCGCTGGCAATTCCGCACACACTCACTTACTGCGCGCGGAGCGCCCCCGCGTCGACTCGGGATCTGCACACCTTTTTCCACGTCGATGATGGGCCAGCATAAGTATAATTCACCGTAATCCGCTAGAAGGACGGCGCGCACGCTGTCGCGGGCACTTCTGGGCTGCTCGTCTCCAAGCGATAATTGAACGTATCGATTGAGTTAAGGTGTAGGGCTGGCGCGTACGTGCTCCGGGGTGCGCGGATCTGCTTCGTCAGCACGCGCCGCGCGGCCGTAGCACGCACGTCTTGATCGGCATCGCAGCCACAGTGCGCACGCGACCAAGGCGTACTTACCAGCTGGGGATGCTGGTATCACGCTATACGTAAGTACGAGCCGCTCTGTTCGCCCGACACGTCCGAAATGCTTGCTTACTTGTTCTTGGACGGTCCCTGTTGTGCATGGCATCTCAGGGGCAGATGCATCCTCCAGACGATACCATAGCAGGTCACAGTAGCGGGTGGCCTCGGGAGGCGACGACTCGGACTTGGATGGCGAGAGCCGGAAACGACACGCGAGGGCCCGTCGGTCAACGTTGCCCTACTCACTGCCCTCCTCGTCACCGTGCCCTGTCTGCCCTCGTCGCGGTGTGGAGACCGTGTGGAGGCCCCGCTGTGTT
The DNA here is from genome assembly GCA_001632345.1 of Daedalea quercina L-15889. Taxonomy (NCBI): domain Eukaryota; kingdom Fungi; phylum Basidiomycota; class Agaricomycetes; order Polyporales; family Fomitopsidaceae; genus Fomitopsis; species Fomitopsis quercina. The sequence continues at coordinate 12,270 of KV429200.1, forward strand.
CATTTTCGACTTCGATGGCAGGTTTGTCACGACTGACGACGAATGGGGCTAGACCATCAGGATCTCACCGTCATTCATCACCGTGGCAATTACGTCCCCATACTTATCTCATCATATCGTCATACGCAGACGCGGGCAGCAGCGATCATCGTCCCCCCGCTATGTCTAAACTCTAAAGAACCGCCGGAGGCCCACCAATGGCATCATAGCCCATGTCCACGAAAGCAGGGCACTCGGGAGCGGTATGTATCGATCACGGTTTGAGAATGACATCGTGGAAATCGCACCGCGACTCATACTTCTGCACACCTGGCATGCAAGTTGTGGTCAGCTGTGATTGCCATATTCGATATACTTACAGAACCCCGCCGACCGTTGCCATTGTATGTAGCGGTCGCGCGAACCGAATAGTTGCCTAGGAAATCTTTACAACAGCATACAGCCGCGTCACTGAGAGATTAGTATCTCATCGATGTTAGTAGTCGCTGGCGATGAAACAAAAGACGAATAGCAAACTTCGCAGGCCGGCGGGTGGAAGAGGGAAAGCAGAAAGATCCAGCGGCTTTGCGCACTGGATTTGGCTCATCGACCGCGGAGGAAGGCGTCGCCCCACTCCCGCGTCGGTAATCACTCAGTCGCGTTCTATCGACGGTTTCGCTCGGTGGCAGTTGCGACGGACGCCGTCGTTTCGATCTGAGACTGCGACGACTTTCCTTGGACGCGGCCTGGAAGCCTGCCAGAACCTGGCTTGCTCGAGACGTACGCAAGGATGCCCTGCGTACGTACTCGTCTGCTACCAGTAACTGGCAGCTGACGGCCACTATGATCGCTTCCCCCGGTGGACCTCATTCGACCCGCCTCCGAAGGTGGCGGCCTGGCAATGCGGCGGGTAGCACGCTGATTCTGTGTATCGCTCGCCAGAAATGCTCGCCCAAAAGGTGGCCAGAGCTAACCCAGTCGTGGACAGCAAACTACATCGCTGTCGGTGGATCGCCAAGTTGACGCTGTAGATAACTGTGCGCGCCTCTACGGTGCACCTGTTCCTAACAAGCCCGCTTCCTATTTGTGCACGGTGCTGCGCTGCGCTACTGCGTATACCCATCTAGGTCAGGAGGACCACGTCCAACCATCCTTACGGTGAGTCAGGGCTCTATCTAAAACTGATCCTCTGTCTTGACCTTGGCTCGATCGTGCCACACCCGCCGTTACGACTCGAAGCTGTGGTAAGCAGTATAACCCTCGACCGTCTTGCGGGCACCCTCCGCAGATCACCCGTCCTCTCAAAGTCGTTCAAAGCGGCTCGTCGTTTGCGCCATGTAGATGCGCGCGCAATCCGAGGACACTGTTTCAAATGGCAGTGACGGTCGTCTCCGGTGAGTCCTCGGACGAGGTTGGTTTTTTGCGTGCGCCAGATGATGGAGCTTCCAATCTCTGTCATTATACGCGTCTCCACTTCGTGTTCAACGCCTCGCCGCCACCGGCTGGACGAGGTCCTGATCCTGATGCTTGAAGCGTGCTACGTGTCCTGCTAGTGTCGGCGGGTAGCTGGTGATGCGGCATGACCAATTCCTGACTTTACTCGCTGCTGGGTCCCATGCTTAAGAAGTCAAATATTATGCATTTGTGCTTGACAGTGGTATGCATGCTAGTGCTAGCGATTTTACATTGATCGAGAGCTACGACGTGTCGCAGATTCATATATATCATATATATGAGTGCGAGTCCCGTTCTTGACAGTTGCGAACGCATGCTTCTACAGCGTGTCTTGCGCGGGAAGGCGTCCTGGACTGACAGATGTCATGGACCGATGTCAGATGCTGTTGACGTTGACGGTTTCTTCCATCACGAACGCCGACTCAGCATAATGTGGCGGCGGCGCCCCACTGATAGGTCTCGTTTTCATATTCTGCGTTTCCGAATTCACCGGGATCGACCCAGACAAGCAATTCGCGAGCGATTGTATGGCACGCTGCCTGTAAGTACCAAAACCATGCCACCGCCACTTTTAACAGCTTATCAGATGCGGCCATCGAGTTTAAAGTTGAGAATTATGTCCATTCCACGAAAGCATACAGTTCAATCAAATTCACGGACAATGTATGAATACCGAACCAACTGAGCACTGCAGACTATTTGTCCTCACGACCGACGCTCACGACGACCTGTCCATGCCATTCATGCCAAATGCCTGAAACCTACTGCTAAGGAGGGCATCATATCATGTCAACGCAAAGGGTCCGAGTCGCACCGGCAGTCAAAGATTAAAAGAGCCACTCCGCTGGTCGGAAGTCAGTCTCCCCTAGGCAGACCCTGAATACAACCTTCTTGAAGGGGGAGTTGGCGGCTGTGCAAGCACCGGAGGTGGAGCGTCGAGTCGTTTGGCGCGGATTCAGATAGGGCCGGTCGATGCGAGCATTCCCAGGCAGCCGCTCCGTGCAGATGCACTTTACACTGGGTCCCAAACTCCCGTCGTGCGCATGGGTGGCAAGCCATGGGATCGCTGGAGGCGAGCACATTCAGTATAATATGAGCAGTTAACTGAGTGTCCATTGGTGCGTGGTGGTATATCCACGCGCTATGGGTGGTCTACGCGCCGCTCTACCGCACCCGCCTACATTAGAACGTGCAAAAGGAGCTGTAGGCCCGCACGCGGCCAGCAGCCGCAACCGCGTCGCCTCTCACACGGTACCAGTGCTCTCGAGCTGGGGCACATGGCTGCTAGAATCCACCGCAGGCAATACGACTTGCTTCGCACAAGTCTCCACTGCCCTCGTCCGGTCGTCCAGCCACAGCCTAGATGCCCTGCAGACGAACGTCTCCCACCGAGACGCAGCTTACTACGCCCGACCTTCGTCGCCGGGGAATAACTGGGGCCCGTGCCATTTGCGTGGAGCGTCGCGCGGGAGCGAAGCAGCTCGCTGACATACGCTGTGCGGCGCGGAGCCGACGATAACCCCGTGCGCGATTTCTGCGAGCCGTTTCGCAAGCCAGCTGCACAACGTGGGGTGGAGGCCGAGACCGGGGCCGCCAGTCGCTCCACGACTCTCGCCCGCTTGGTAAACTGCAGACAGCAAGGACACCGTCAGCATTGAGGGACGCCCGGCCTGGAGCGCGGGGCGAAGCACAAGTCGCCGGGAGGAACTGAGAGCAGCTGCTACTCGCGTCACTCCCGAGGGCAGCGCAGACGCGTGTCCCGCTGATAGACACCCGACTCTCGAGATCCGAGCGAGCGGTGACACCGACGCGAGGCTACCAGTCGCGAACCTCGATACTGTCCACCGGATCTTGGGAGTCGGTTGTTTATGCGAGGATACCCCACGGGGGACGCGATTTTAGAGGCCAAGCGGGAACCCAAGCTGCTATGTATAAATCGTTGAAGACCGTTCGACGACTGAGGGTTTGTATCCAGGAAACGTTCTCACTCAGCATGAGCAAGAGTGGCTGGGGAGGGATCCTGGGAGTGGAAACGTCAAACTTGGGGAGACGTCTATCGAGGCGTGCCATTTATAGATGATGCGTACGAAGTCTCCAGCTGAAGCACCGCGGGAGCGTTGTGCAGTCGGACGCGTCGGACGGTGCTGTGGCTGCGTGGCTGCGCAAACTCGCTGCATGGCTTTGAGTACTGCCTGACTGCTCTTCACCATCCTGAAGGGAGGACTACGACGCAAATTTTCTCGGTGAGTGAGGCGGTGAAGTCTCCGAGCACACGACGCACGGTCCAGTGCCTCGTGGGCCAGATGGCAGCATGTACGCCACGATACATCATTTGGTCCAGCGCAAGTAACTGCCAATCAGGAAACCTGCATTGCTGTCAACGCAACCGCCAGTAGACGAATGTCGGGCACGTACACACGCCCAATCCTCTCATAATCCTCTTCCCCATGAGCGAGCCTGGCTGATGAGCCCGAGACTGGTTGAGCGCATGAATGCCGAGTCCGGCGAGCGCTGTAGTCCCCACTACTCTACACCCAAGGCAATCCCGCGCTTGGTTGTCGGTCCGAGGTGTCAATCCGGGTGCTGCATGCGAAGTCTGTTCGGGAATGGACGTGGATCGCATAGACGAGATACGGTCCAAGAAGCGGAAAGCTGCCTTACGAGCGTTAGCGGGTTGCCTGCAGCCCTTTGCAACACTGCTGTGACATACGCCGGTGTAGCTCAAGCAGAGTCGAGCGCGTCAGGCGCGGCGCGCAACGGTCATGTGAGCATGACACCATGTTTGGCGCGTCGGGTGACGCCAGCCGCCAGCGCCTGTCTCGACCTCTTGCGGTCTTAATTCGCGCGTTTCCTTTTGGCACTCTCGAACCTTGCGTGTAGTCAAGCGGACTGCCATTCGAAGCAGGCCTGTCCCGCGTGTCTTCCACTGGGGACAACTGCATGAAATACTTCTCGAGTGAATAGATTCCCTGTACAAGCTTTGGGTTGGTCGTACCTTCTTCCGTGCACGCCTTGAAGCTCTGCTTAGTTTTGCGGGATCTCGCGAGTGGGAGTCTCTGGCTAATCCGGCGGCTCCTTGACAAATATGTCTCATCGTTCAGATTCACTTTACATCACTGTATGGATGTGGAAGTCGGTGAGGTCCGCTCATGCAACTTTTGTGGCAACCTCTGAGTTAGCTGACTGCAGCTTCATGAGCAGCGTCGCCGATGAGCCGTTCCCGCCAGGCAAAGCTGGAGAGAATCGACATCACATGTCTCTAGCAGGACGTCGCGCGAATTCTCCATAACCTAACCTGGATCTCTTCGCTTCTCTTGACCACGACATCCCGGTCCACGTCCCGCACCCTTATTTCTTTTCGGCTCGATTCGTATATGCAAACCGGGCACCGCGTGAACGACAGCCTTGCCGTTGTGAATGTCTCGCAGCAGTGCCGCGCGTGGGCAGCCCGACCGAAGCCTTCGAGCGCCATCTGTAGCGGGTCTGCGATGTGTATGACGGAGTACGCATGCGCGATGGTAAATCCTAGTTGACGGTTCCTGGTGGCCTGCGGAGGGAAAGAGGGCGGCGTAAGAGGCGAACGCACGAGTGAGCTAGCTAACAAGAGTATGGCGCCCTCGCGGCAGAGCGAGCGCTCTTTGACCGTGTTATCGTATACGAAGGATAGGCCACAGTCTGTGACATCGTGCGAGCCGTCCCCGTGTCAGTTCACCACAACTGTGCGAATGAACAGGGAAATGTTCGTGAAATCGATCTGACCAGGCTCGGATCAGAATAGTTGAGGGCTGGCCAATCTGCAATCCATAGAAAGTAGCTCAAGTGACAAAAGAAAGAGTTCGTGAAATAGGCAGCAGACTTATCCTTTCATCAACTGCTCGTGGAATGGGCTCGTTAGCGTTCGTGCGCAAGATGAAAACTTCTTTGACTGCAGCCAAACATCATTTGGACGTACTCTCTGGCGTCGAATGCATAATTGATGAATCGAAGACTGATATGTAACGGGAGAAGTCTGTGCGTATTGTCAAATCGCGCCGGTTCCAAAGGTGCTGAGTAGTATCAACATAACTCAGCTGCATTTAGACACTGACTTCGTATCCAGGACATATGTTGAGCAGCTAGCACTGAAGGGCGGTAGTACTACGTACCTTGAGATTATATATGCAGACCGCCTATCTGTTCCATTGGTACCAGATCCCGGTTCTGCTCGCAAGAAGCTAGTTAGGCCCGAGGTCGTCATCGCCGCGTCTTTTCGAAAGGAACAAGTACTAGTACCGCTGTTCAGTGTAACGTAGAAGTATCACATTGCGCGCCGGCTACTTACAGTAATAAGACGAGGTGTGAGAGACAGCACGTGGCCCCGCTGCTTGCCGCTGCCCGCAGCTGTGGCAACGGAACGTCGAAGCGTCATGGTCCGGTCGCAGTCCGCAGATGTATTTCCCTGTCACCAAGCTGGAAGCTCTCGTGGCAACCTTGCTATATACTATATATTGCACACTCTTTCGACTGTCAATACTGCTGCTCCTCCCTCATCGGCTGAGTTATTGCTCTCATGTTTTGGGTGACACCAAAAGGACCGGAGGCTCGACCCCTCCTGGCAAAACCAGCCCATGTAGTTACTAATTCGCCGTGGTTGTACCCTTTCAAGGTCCGTCGCTCTATACACGAGTTTGCTGGAGTGCATTGAACCTGACGTTCATACGTTCCAGGGAATGCACTACTTCCTAACCCACTCATTCCTTTGGCCTGTCCTACGCGGTCGACTGTTGCCATGTTTTGTCCTCTCGCTCACCGTGTACACGTTCCTCTTCCTCTTCGCCTACCTACCGCAAGTTGCGTTCTTCGCGATATTCTACAGGCGCTCCCTTGCGTGGGTGAATGCCGCGTTCCTTGTTCTTGGCGAGGGTGCGGCAATAGTCGCGATCCTCTTCGAGGCATTCTTCGTGGATGAGAGTCTGGTGGATATATTCGACGCCGTAAGCACCACCACATCCCTTCTTCCGCTCTCCCAGTTGCGTATGGGCCCTCTCATAGATCCTGATAAGCGAAGGCCTCGAGGATCTAGTCGCTCACGGCCGTACGCTCATCCCGGCCGGCGCAGACCCCGTCAAGAAGCTCGGCAAGCCACAAATCTCTCAGGTCTACAGCCCATTCTCCTTCCGCCAGATCTGTGAGTTCATCGTGCTCCTGCCGCTGACATTCGCGCCCATTCTGGGCACCCCCATATTTCTGGTCTTCACGGGCTACCGCGCGGGCCCGCTGCAACACTGGCGGTACTTCAAGCTCCTGGGCTTCGATAAGAAGGAGAGGACGCAGGCGGTAAGGCCGAGGCAGTGGCAGTATATGTGGTGAGTGGTCTCATTTGACTTGGAACGCTCCAATGTGGGCTGCATGCGCGTACTAACTTGCGCTTATGCGTAATGGGATGCAGGTTCGGCACGGTGCACTTGGCGTTGCAGCTTGTACCGGGCTTGAGCATGCTCTTCCTGCTGACGACTGCTGCCGGCTCGGCGATGTGGGCTGCGAAGCTGGAGAAGAAGCGAAGACTGGAATTGGAAGCTGTGCGGGCCGTCGTTGTAGGCGGCAGTGCGGTGTAGCGCAGCAAGTATGTCGCAACTCGCTAGTACCCTAAGGTCTCCTCAACTGAACTCGCTGTTCTCGCAGTAGAATGATCCAAACGACGACGTCACTCCGGAGTTCTTACCACCACAATTCCCACTCATCCGTTCGCTCGTTGCGCCGCTCACTCCGGAGTATGGATCTCCGCCGTTCACCTCTCATGCGTGAGAAGACCCGCTTCGGCTGCCTACGTCTGCGCTCCACACGGCGCTGTTCGCTGGTTGGGCGTCAGTGGAACTGTCGAGCAAGCCCTCGTACCTACAGGGGGCTTCGTCGCGGTCCGCGATCGCGCACGACTCGTCGCGTTCGGGATCCAGTCCCCTACAACGAGAACAGCGGGCGGAGTGGAGGCAGCCGGCGGGTGTGTACCCACTCACACTAGCCGATTGGAATGCACATCCGACCGTTGGGATGTAGAGGGCTTACTCGTTGGGTAGTGGCGACCAGTGTGCGTGAGAGTGGCTTGCGGGTGGATGGGTCGATTTACGAGTTTCGCTGAGTTTTACGTTGCTGGTAACGTCCTCGACTGATCCACCGCAGATCCGGCAGTTGGTGGGACAGGTCGTTAACACTGATGATCATATATTCCTCTGGTTGTGGACTTGTATCCTTGCGCGAATGGCATAATCGAGCTCTCGGGGTCCAACAGCTCCGCTTGTATTGCATATATGCGCCCGGGGCAGCATGGCGATCCCCCCGCAAGATGCCGGAAAGCATATTGGTGTGAACAAGGAGGGCTCACTGCACGAGGTAATACAAAGGAGGGCTCACTGCACGAGGTAATACAAAGGATGCCTCGAATATATTTTTGAGGCTCTGGACAGCGGCTTGTGATCTTGCCGCCTCAAAACCCCATTGCCTTGCGTATATGGTTTGAACAATCAAGCCGCACCCACCTGGATCCCTGCCTTTGAAGGACGGTCAACTCTCGGAGTAAAACCTGGCTATTCGTTGTTGTACCTGCCACGCGCGCCAGAACTTTGACGCAGTTGAGTATCACAGTGGGGCTGTCCGGTTTCCTCCACTGCGGCGGAGACTTGA